>CAJDSM010013588.1:65-10790 GCA_903981925.1 Ostrea lurida | reverse complement strand
CCAACTTTCCGCCCTCTCCTGGGCCCTCCAGGGCTTGCGCGGGAGAGGGCTTTCGTGCCACCCCCTGCTGTGTCACGGCGCTCGGTTTTTCCTGGTTTTCCGCGGCCGCCCCTTCAGTCGCTCTTAGACCCGCACACCACATACACTCCACACACAGCCAGAGAGATACTATCAACAGAGGCCTATTCCCCCGGACCCCCCGGGTCCCTGTGCTTCGCCCCTGGTCCAGCTCTCTTCTCCCTGTCCTCGCCAGGCTGCCGACCTCCGCCCTGCCCCGCACTTTTGTTCCATCGGAATGTCGTGTACCATCGTTCCCGGCCCGTACCCCCCCCCCTGCCAATGGGCCTGTCACGGTTTTCCTCTGCAAATCCTGCCTTCTTCTTCGATTTTTCAGACTTCTCTCATTCCGTCAGAATCATATATGTTCATCGGCCTATTCCTCCCTTTGCCTCAACTACTCGACTCTTCTACCTCCCCAGTCCCTGGGCTACCGCCGGCGGATTTCGCGCACATCGCACTCTCTCGGGACACACAGGATGCCCCCCATCTTTCCAGGCTATCGCGTTCCTCTCTTTGCGCGGACAGTCCTTCACTGGTCAACCATTTCCCGTCTTGTCAGGGTTCCATGCAACCTTTTTTCTCTTTGCTTCGCCCGTCTCCGAGCTCCTGAAACTCTACCGTGTACAAAGCGCCAAAAACGACTCACACAGGATTACCACTGCACTAAGCAACCGCACCATTAACCTTTCTCAAGCGCCCTGCCTCCATGCACATTCATATGTTCATCAAGCGGATTTCGCCCCCCCCTCCCCTCTTTCTTGGTGTCCTCTTTATTGTCAAAACACGTCCATGTCTCATAAAATAGATACATATCCAGTCACGTTCCCACCCGACACTCTACGTCAATGCTGTCCCATGTGTTTTGATTTACAGAAGTTTTGCTCCGTAGGGGGGGGTGTCTGGTGTTACACACTTTGTGTGTCCGCGGGTGTGTTCTTTGCCCGTAAAGTAATCGCTGCAAATAATTTTTTATGTAAATTCTGAACACAAACGCATTTGATATCTTTTAGAAACATCCACAACTATAAGCTGTTTTAATGCTTGCAAACAAATTCTAATTTGATTAGAAGATATAAATGAAGGGTGTCCAAACCCAACGACCACCGGCTTTGGGTTTGCTTGTTGATAATTCAGTTGAGGATGCGTTGTTCGGTGTAAGTGATCGCTTGTCTACATGACTCACTAATTTTTGTCATTCACACGCACCAGAGTCGTATCCAGGAATTCTAGTTAGGCGGGCGTGGATTTTTTTTTTTTTAGAGGCATGGGGTCTGGGTGCCGCCATAAGGTCCCCAGTGGGTCCAGGGGGCGGAAGCCCCGTAAGCTCCTTAATTATAGTGATTTAGGAGTAAAATTAACCCTATACATGTTAATTAGCCCTCACAGGTGGGAATGTAGAGGGCACACATATACAAAGCATCCTATGAAAAGAATTAAATCATGGGACTCACAAAAAGTAAATGATTTTGTAGCAATAATAGATACAGTTACATCATGCAATAATTGAATACATAGTTGACGAAAAATTTTCACTAATCCAACTCTATTTCAAACAGGGAGACGTAGATTACTTATTTTGATAATCAGCTTTAACTATTTTATTGCAGCTAAGCATACATTGTGCACTTTTCAACCACATTATAGGGGAGGTACTAGGAAAGAAACAAAACCATGGTTTAACGCTTTGATATGTTTCGAAGCTAGAAAATTCTGTAGAAAAAATAGTACGCAAATATAAAGTCTACGGAAAGTGATGTATCAAACTTGAATTTAAAAGCGCAAAGGATTCAAATCAACTTTGAATAATCAATCAGAAAAGTATAGTCTAACGTTACAACCATGGAATATAAAAATTAAAAAATTCAATCAAAAGAATTACTGAAAATCTTGTGACATAATAGTAATGGAGTTCATAATATGGACATTCAGATTTCTATCTTATTGAGATGTAAATGCAATGGCATAATCCTATGAAGAAGTAGACACTCCGACCCTGTGATATGGCAATTACTTCCTTTATCAAGATCTATTAACAAGATAAATATTTGAGGTTGTATAGACATATAAAGTAATAAATCGCCTGGCCAGATACTATATCAATGATAGTATTAAGTCATTTTAAATGTTTATGGTGTCTTATATGGTAAATTATTTAATCTATGTGATGACTGGAATTTGTTACAAGATCTTGGCTTAGTAGGAAATAATAAAAACCAATAGTTTTAAGAAAGGTGCAATAGTGATCTCCTCAAAATTATCGCTATTCAACATTATTAGTTGTCGATTGGAATATTTTTAACATTGTTTTGTGATTAGAAGATTACAGGTATGCTGATATACTGATTTATCAAGCGAAATCAAGCTGGCTTCAGGGCAGAATATTCCACTGTTGATAATATAGTTTGTATTATACTCCTTAATTGAATTGTGTGTACTTAGAAAAAGAAATTTGTAGTGCTTTTATGTGATTTTAGGCTGGCTTTTGATGAAGTTATGGGGTCGGGATTGTGAAAAAACTTGTGGAAATATAACTAACAGGAAATGTCTGAAGTATTGTTAACATGATTATCGATTGTAAATCAAATCTTATAGCATAATGTTATTCTGAAATATTTTCCTTGTCAAATGGAGTTAGACAGGGTGAAAATTTGTCTCGCATATTACTTTTTGCATTGTATCTTACATGAATTGGAAGATTTTTTTATTACAGAAAATGTTATTGGTTGGAGCAATTTATTATTATTGAAGATTGAAGCAAAAGCTGGACTGCGTTATAGATTGACAATGATGTTGTATGCAGATGTACGTACTTGATGTCTGAAACTAAAGAGACCTCAATATCACTTAATTGTATTTCAAAAATACTGTGAAGGAATGGAAATTGGAATGAACTGTGGATAGACATAAAACATATTTTTGGTCAAAGGTAGACAATCCGCCCATATACATTTTTGGTTCAACAATAATGAGAATTGAAATCTGTCAAAGAATTAAACTAGGAATTATTTTTTCAAGAAACGGTTCTTTCTATAACACTAGGTACGTTAACAGGGCAACCAGAGCGTATGTATGGCTCATTAGAAAGACAAGAGAATCTTAATTTATCTATCGATTGTCAATTATATGTTGATTACAAATGGTTGTTCCGATACTTCTTTATGGTGTTGAACTATGGGGTTTTTGAAAATTTGGTATTATCGGAGATGGCATCTAAATATTGTAAACTTGTTTTTGAATCTTAAGGCGTCACTCCAATTATATGATCTATGGTGAACTTGCGATATCCGATTGTTGCATTTACATGTTAAAATAAGAATGCATAAAATTTTGGGTAACTGTTAATGGTAAAAACACGAAGCTGCTAGTTTTTTGATATAAATTTTACATACTGTCAAAATGACAGTGCTTAATTTTAGGATGGATAAAATGTATACAGACAATCTTTACAAGAATGTGTTGAATTATATCTGATTTCACAAAATGTTTGGCAAATGAAAAATGGTTGATAAGTGTTTATCAACATTATTGATGGATCAATCCATCAGAAATGGGATCGGATTGTAATAACTCAGGGAAAAGGTGTGTTTTTGTAATGTGATTTACAAATAATATTTTTAAGTCTAGAAATTGAAGAAGGCCTGGTACCAAATAATTTATTTTTACATTAGCAAGATTTAGAAACTAGTAATCACAATTTACCTATTGAGTCAGGCGATGGAGTGGTGACCTAGAAACGAGAAGAATATGTACTTATGTAAAAATGTATAGGCGATGAATTTCATACATATGGTTTGTGCAGCTTTTTAAGTGATGTTAGAAATGTATTTTACCCTTACTAAATATACAAAAAAGTTACCAAATGTCATAAAATTTTGATTTTTTTCATGTAAAAAAGGATCTATTTTGAAATAATTTAACCAAATTTACAATGTAATTCATAGAGAGTCACCTTCCAGGTTAAAAAAATGTAGACTATACGCTGCTTGTAATGGCAATGTTTGAATTCTTTATTATGATGATTGTATTCTTCGCTAGGTTTGATTTATGCAATATGAGAATAAACTGAATTGAATTGAAATTGGTGAAGTGTAATTTACCACCCATACCTCTTCATATTTATCGTTATATGCAATTGTGAAATATTTCCAAGAACTTTGAGGAGCAGGTCGCAGCCGTATATGAGTGAAGGGAAGGTTCTGTTATGCGGAAGATATGAACCTAGAACCGCGAATAGAGACGATTTCATAGGGGATGACATTGTGGATAATGTTGTACTTAATGACAGAATTACTTTTGTACGAAATAAACAGTGTTTTGCCAGTTCGAAAAAATCCAGATGAGACAGTACATGTAAATGACTTCGGTGTAAAATTACTGAATTTACTTAAATCAAGTGGTCTCCGAATTCTAAACTACAAATGGATACAGATTTTTCTTTTATGGGAGGAAAAGGGTGTAGCCTTGTCGACTACTGTATCTCTACACCAGATATTTTTGACTTGGTGAATAAATTTATTGTCTGAAGTTTTACTACATGGTCAGACCATGCCCCACTTCATCTCCAATTTAACACTCGTAATTTGACAGAAAAGATTCAGAGGTAGGCGACGATGGTCATACAACAGCATCCAGGAAATTCAGATGAAATTCGGATTACCTTGAGGCGGCAAAAGAAAAACTATAGTTGGCCTCGCTTTAAAAACTCATCATACGCATGGCATGCCCTTGCATATCGAATCAACTGAGAGACATACACACCATAAGCAGGTGATAGTGGTACATTACTACATAAAAAAGGAAAGTTGACAATTGCAACTGAGTCACAAAACTCTTCTCATTCCTATGTCGCAAATGTACATTTATCAACTTGCCTTATTATCCCGAGTCAGACACAGAATTATCCAATGAAGAATTTGTTAGTAAACAAAACACATGGCATGTCATCACAAGCTGATGTAAGTAAATTTGAATGGTTTTCCAGGAAAGGAATGCACTTTTTACATTTTTTAGAGTGTCTGTCCTCTAATACCAAAACTGTCCAGAAATAAGACTTTTGGCACAAAAGACCAATGCGGCAGTAATTGCCTTAGCCGAAACATGGCTGGATGAGACGGTAACAGACGGACAAGTGATGATAAGTGGTTACAACGTACTTCGTAAAGATCGTAACAGGAGCGGTGGGGTGTGTGTTATATTGTATATATGAAACCGCTATGCTTTTTACATCCGAAATGATGTAACTACAAATGACAATGAAACTCGTTGGACAGAAATCCATTTACCCAAAACTAAACCCATCATTATTGGCGTGTGTTATAGACCTCCAACACAATTTAATTTTACTACAGATTTCGAGGAAATTCTATCTAAGTTACGGACAGACTGTGAAACCATCATACTAGGAGATGTGAATATCTGCTATACAAAGGAAAGCCATATGTGTTTCGAGAACAAATAAGTGAAGAACCCACACGAGTGTCAAACATTCTACGCAATTGTAAAGGGGAAAATATTCTCCAAGCGGAGTAATCTCTGTTGGGCTGAGCGATCATTCACTAACTTTTTGTTCTAGAAAAATATCAAGAGGACAATAACATTCGTATTAGATCCATGAAAAATTATGGTGCAGAAAACTTCATTGAGAAACTGAACACGATGTGTTTGTGAAACACTGATTCCCCCGGATTTCACATACCAGAGGAAGGGGCTTGCCAAAAAGATTACGCATGTGAAGTTTGAAAAGTCCTATCACCTACCATTCAAAATTTATGGCCAATGTTAAAGTTTTTGAAAAGTAGGTCAAACGTCAAGGCCAGGATGTAAAGAAAATGTTGGTACCAGTAGAAATGACTTGTCATAAGGAATACACATGTGTAATACGAAAGTCCTATCACTTACCATTCAGAAGTTATGGCCAACTTTAAAGTTTTTCAAAAGTAGGTCAAGGTCAGAAGGACAAATTTTTGTTACCAGTAGAAGGGCCTTGTCATAAGAAACACACTTGTGAAATATGAAAGTCCTATCACTTACCATTCAAAAGTTATTGGCCATTGTTAAAGTTTTTGAAAAGTAGGTGAAACTTTAAGGTCAAGGTCAGGAGGTAAAACAATGTTGGTACCAGTAGAAAGGGCTTGTCATAAGAAACACACGTGTGTAATATGAAAGTCTTACCATTTACAAATCAAAAGTTATGGCCATTGTTAAAGTTTTTGAAAAGTAGATCAACCTTCAAGGTAAAGGTCAGGAGGTAAAAAATGTTGGTACCAGCTAATAGAAATTAAGGGCTTGTCATAAGGAACACGCATGTAAATTATAAAAGTCCTATCACTTGTCATTCAAAAGTTATGGCCGATGTTAAAGGTTTTCCTGCGGACAAACAAACGGACAAATGTCGTGATGGACAGACCAAAAACTATATGCCCCCGAATAGAAGATTCTGGAGACATAAAAATGTTGATTGCCAGTTTGGTTGGTTGATTGATTATTTATTGTTTTACGTCCCGGTGAAGGGCGGCAAAATTTAGGCCTATGCTCGGCACTCAGGGCCTTTGAGCAGGGAGGGATCTTTATCGTGCCACACCTGCTGTGACACGGGGCCTCGGTTTTCCCGGTCTCATCCGAATGACCGGCCCCATTCAGTCGCCTCTTACGACACGCAAGGGGATGCTGAGGACCTATTCTAACCCGGACCCCCACGGGTTGACACTGTTGAAAATTGGTAATTGCCAATTTGGTTATCACATATGGATATAACATGTATGAACGAATCATGGCAACGTTTTAAACATACTTTTATGTCAATTTTGGATAGTGTTGCCCCAGTAATGGAAATAAGACTCAAAAGTAGAACTGAACAATGGATGTCATCAGAAATCATAGAATTAACCAAAGAGAGAAACAAATTTAGAAAGCAGGGAAATAATACCGATTATAAATGTTTTTGTAAATGAATATTAAAATTAAGTGCAGAGAGAAATAAATTTAGCAAAATCAAAGTACTTTTCTAATAAAATAGAAGAAAACAAAATCAAACCAAAACAACTGTGGCAGCAATTAAAGAATTAGGATATAAAGGTAAGCAAAAAGAAGGAGCAAAAGTAGTTTTGAAAACAAATGATGAAATGCGTCATGATCCAAAGAGCATAACAGACCATTTTAATGATTTTTCTTACAACTGTGGCAGCAAAACTTGTGAGTATTCTTCCAAAGGGTAAAAACCTGTACACTATTGATAGTCTAACTTTTAAAGAATTTTATCAAAACGGGAACAAAAACAAAATGAACTTCAATCCTGGTAGTGAAGAGTTTGTTTATAAAGAATTACTTAAATTGAACCCTAATAAAAGCACAGGGTTAGATGAAATCCTAATAAAAGCACAGGGTTAGATGAAATTCTATGTAAGTTCATCAGATATAGTGCATGGGTGTTAAAAATACAAATCACTGCTATCATCAATCAGTCTACAGAGAGTGTTGTACCAGATGAGATGAAGGTAGCACGGGTAAAGCCACTATACAAAGAAAAACAGTGCGCTAGACGTTGGAAATATAAAATCATATACGGTACCAATTTTTATGCACCAGATGCGGCATTTCGACAAATTATGTCTCTTCAGTGATGCTCAAACCGAAATGTTGGAAATCCGAAACATGAAAGTAAAACTTTATAAAAAGTGAATCAATGTAGTGCCAGAAGATTGGGGCACAAAAACTTCGAAGGATCAAGAGCTATGCCTGAGGGAGATAATCCTTAATTTTGATATGAATTTCTAATTTTCCACTGCAATTAAATACATATCCGTATTTCAAGCTAGTAACATAGTACATAGCAACTGGGTTGTAGAGACCCTCGGGGACTAACAGTCCACCAGCAGAGGCCTCGACCCAGGGGTCATAATATAATCATATACGGTACCAATTTTTTATGCACCAGATGCGCATTTCGACAAATTATGTCTCTTCAGTGATGCTCAAACCGAAATGTTGGAAATCCGAAACATGAAAGTAAAACTTTATAAAAAGTGATCAATGTAGTGCCAAAAGATTGGGGCCAAAAACTTCGAAGGATCAGAGCTATGCCTGAGGGAGTAATCCTTAATTTTGAAGATGAATTTCTAATTTTCCACTGCAATTAATACATATCCGTATTTCAAGCTAGTAAACATAGTACATAGCAACTGGGTTGTAGAGACCCTCGGGGACTAACAGTCCACCAGCAGAGGCCTCGACCCAGGGGTCATAATATAAATCATATACGGTACCAATTTTTTATGCACCAGATGCGCATTTCGACAAATTATGTCTCTTCAGTGATGCTCAAACCGAAATGTTGGAAATCCGAAACATGAAAGTAAAACTTTATATAAAAGTGATCAATGTAGTGCCAAAAGATTGGGGCCAAAAACTTCGAAGGATCAGAGCTATGCCTGAGGGAGATAATCCTTAATTTTGAGATGAATTTCTAATTTTCCACTGCAATTAAATACATATCCGTATTTCAAGCTAGTAACATAGTACATAGCAACTGGGTTGTAGAGACCCTCGGGACTAACAGTCCACCAGCAGAGGCCTCGACCCAGGGGTCATAATATAAATCATATACGGTACCAATTTTTATGCACCAGATGCGCATTTCGACAAATTATGTCTCTTCAGTGATGCTCAAACCGAAATGTTGTCCAGTTATCGTCCAGTTAGCATTCTGTGTATTGTCTCTAAGGTCTTAGAACGTAGCATTTATATCCAACTCACTGACTTTTTGAAAGGTAAATGTCTCTCGTATGAGCTACAATCAGGTTTCCGTAGTTGCTATTCCACAGACACTTGTTTGATCCATGTTTTAGACTATATCAGAGATAACAATTCTAAAGGCTTCTTACTGGCATGGTAATGCTAGATCTGCAAAAGCCTTTGACACAGTCAGTCATAAAATACTGTGCAATAAACTCTCATGTATGGGTGTTGAATCCATTCAATGGTTCAGGTCATACCTCTCTGAGAGGAAGCGATTTGTTTTGCATTGATCAGTGTCATCAAAACCAGGCAAGGTCACTTGTGGAGTGCCCCAGGGCAGTATCTTAGGTCCCCAGTTGTTTCTAGTTTATGTGAACGATATGATTAGTATAGATGAAGACTGTAGACTGATTTTATATGCTGATGACAGTGGCATCTTATTTGCCCACAAGGATCCAGATTTTATCTCTCTGAAACTTGGAAAGGTCCTTGAGCAGTGCTCTTCATGGCTCATAGGTATTAAATTGTCCCTTCATTTGGGCAAAACGGAATGTATATTGTTCGGCCCCCAAAGAAATTAAACAAGGTTAATTTTTTTTCTAAAATTTGTAATGGACATACAATAATCTTCGATCAGGTTAAATACCTTCGTTTAAACATTGATAAATTTCTAAAATGGAAAAGAACATCGTTTCAACAGTTATCCAAACCGTTAATGCAAGATTGAAATTTTTGTATAGACTTCCTTGGGTAAGGGACAGAATGACACTGGCATCAGCTCTAATACAATGTTACTTTGATATTCATGTTCATCTTGGTATGCAGGTTTAAGTAAACACCTGAAACACAGAATACAAGTCTGTCAAAATAAGATAACATGTAATCAGATTTATTTTAAAAACTAGGGCCTAGAGAAAGAATTGATTGTAACATCTTGGAATTATTAAATATGAGAATATCAGTCAAAATGTGACACAGTTAAGGCTCCATCATGTTTTAACATCCACTCCGGTACCTCTCTCTTCTTAAATATTAAATGATTTTACCTTAGCGTCTGAGCAAAACAGATGTTCTACTCGATCAAGCAGTGCCATAAATTATATTGGTGCCAAAGATTAATTACTGCAGTCCATATCATTTTATTACAATGCAATAAAGATCTGGAACGATCTGCCTTTAAAACATAAAATAATTACCCAAAAAGACAATTATAAAAGGGCATTATATTTAAACAACATTATTTTAATAAGAAAAAGCCGAGAGTAACGAAAATGCGACTATTGTTTATTTTTTTATAACTTATTTTTAGGTAAAAGCTTAAGATAATTTTGATTTTGTTTCTTTTTTTCTAAGGACCCCAATTCCATTGGAAATAAGCCATATAAGCATTAAAGGATTATCCTTAGGTATTGATTAAGGTGCAATATTTTTAAAATTAATCAAGATGTAAAGGCAAAGATAACGAACAGTGATCAGTCTCGTAAGTCCTAAATAGAATACAAAAACAAGACTGGGCAATCACGGACCTTGGACAAACAGAGGTGGGATCAGGTGCCTAGGAGGAGTAAGCATCCCCTGTTGACCGGTCACAAGATCTCAATTTTTAATAGATATTTTATTTACTTAAATTTACCTCTTCACACATTTTTATTTATCATGTGTTTCTCTCTCTCTTTTTTTTTTCAATGCTTTTCCAGATGTCTATCTATTTATCATATACGTGTATTGTCCTGTGACTTGATTTTTACCTGAATAAATCATATCATATCATGTATTTCGGGTTGGGTTACTAGTACTTCTGAAAATTTTTGTAATGAACTAAGCTACACCAATGCCAAATTTCATGCTTTTGCCACCTTTTGAGCAATTCTGCCAAAAATCTGCACAAATCGCCTGGACATATATTCATACAGTGTGGTAGTGTGAGATACT
>CAJDSM010013586.1:5381-19689 GCA_903981925.1 Ostrea lurida | reverse complement strand
CTTCCACTGTATCCTGATGTGAAGGAGAGTGTCGTGCTAGCGAAAATTCGATCAAATTTGTACGTCTTTGCACATAATATGGGCATACATTGTACATTGTACCACCTTCATTGATCTCTTCCTCGTGATCTACGTGAAGGATGCCATCTAACTAACAGAAAATTGGACAATTCGAATGGGAAGCTGAAACCCCGGTTGCCACATGAAAACTGAAACCCCCTGTCACATGGATGTACATTTACAAAAACAACCGATATAATTCTAAAATTGCAGACATTAAAGCAAAGAAGATGATTGACGAGATTTGAAATGTGTGTGTGTTAATTTAACCTGTGTAAGGAGAGAGCAATATTTGCCTTCATAATCTGAGATAATTGCAAGTTTTATAGCGACTGAGTCAAATTCCAAACAACCACTGACACTTTGCTCACGAGTGTTTGAAAGAATAGCACGATTGAAGAATATTCAAAAGCTACCAAAATATCCCATTAATAATCCTTCATAACCCGTGCACTACATTTTTCCTCCCAAAAATATCGGTTAGAATTGACACAATCCAGAATTCTACTTGCGATGTCTACTCAGTCTCCGCTTCGCGCTGAAACCCCTTAGTTCACACAGCTGAAACCCCCTATGTGTGGTCTACAGGTTGGAAATGCCACCCACTAAATTTTGATTCGAATCGATAGCTGCACTTAATCGTGGAAAGAACAGAAACACATTCGAAAACTGTGTAGGAAACGTTGAACACTTAAGCCAAACTTATGAGAAGGGGAAGTATTGTGGCATAGCAACACAAAACAAAATACCAATGGGACATTCATATCTGCATTTTTATTAACGGACTGACGGGACTCGCTTACATTTGAGTTCTGTACACATTGAGGAATGCGGTAAAATTCGAGTAACGCCACGTGTCGATCAGATTTCAAAAGAAATACTTGCGTTGTAATTCATATATTTCACATGCATGGTTTCCGTTACGATTGAAATTTTTAAAATGTTACATCAAGAAGTAATTACATACGACTCAGCGGTGAGTTTGTTGAATTGCATCAATTAGATGTCCTAATTTTACAGCCTTCCCATCAAAGCACGATCCACCCGGATGAATATTGAAATGTGAGATATAAAAAAATTTCTTCTTTTCACACCTGCCCACCAAACATTAGAAATTCGGAACTTGATGGTAGTTTGACACTCTGAAACTACCCTGCGCAAGTTTCAAATGATCCCACAAGCATAAGAACCAACGGGACAGACAGGGATTGATTATTTACTGTTTTACGGTCCCCACTCGAGAGTATTTCACTATATGGAGACGTCACCATTAACCGGTGAAGGGCTTCAAAATTTTAGGGAACCCGTGCGGAATTCGGGTTTAGAATAGTCCCCAGCATCCCCTTGCGTGTCGTAAGAGGCGACTGAATGGCGGTCATTCGATGAGACCGGAAAAACCGAGGTCCCATTCAGCAGGTGTGACACGGAAAAGATCCCTCCCTGCTCAAAGGCCCATAGTGCCGAGCATAGGCCTAAATTTTGCAGCCCTTTCACGGCAAATGGTGACCGTTCCATATGAGTGAAATATCTCCAGTAGGACGTAAAAACAGTAAATAATCAATCAATCAATCAAAATTTTAGGCCTATGCTCGGCACTCAGGGCCTTTGAGCAGGGAGGGATCTTTTTCGTGCCACACCTGCTGTGACACGGACCTCGGATTTTCCGGTCTCATCCGATGACCGCCCCATTCAGCGCCTCTTTAACGACACGCAAAGGGGATGCTGGGACCTATTCAACACGGAATCCTCACGGTAGGGACAGACAGAAAAGACAGCAAAGAAGGAAGTTATAGTTCCCTACTAATAAGATAATAATGGCAAAATTCAGCGTCTTATTTTTACTTGAGACAAAATTTAATAGCTGACAAGCTTTGTTCACTGAGCACACTCCAGGTTCCTCTGTGCTAAGAACATTCAGCAACCTCTTTTTGAAGTCCGATTGATTGATTGATTATTTTTGTTTTCGTCCCGTCGACAATATTTCACTCCTATTTTGAGGACGTACCATTGCGGTGGAAGGGCTGCAAATTTAAGACCTTGCTTAGCACTCATGGGTTTTTAGCACAATAGGTGAAGAGGTAACATCGCGTTAAACGTAATCATAATTCCAAAAAAAACATTAACAATCGAGTGTTGGCAACACGGACCTCCCGACAAAGCGAAGGTATGATCAGGGTGCCATGGAGGAGTAAGCATATTCTGCTGAACCGGTCACACCCGCCGTGAGCACGTAGTCGAAATAAGTAAACGGGATTACCCGTAGTCAAATCTTGTAAGAAAAATGACAGTCTAACAAAATGGATGAAACAAATCAGTCAACATATGACTGAGTGATACTTTGTAATCGCAAACAAGCATATAGGCGACCGCTAGAATTTGCGAAATGAAAATGAACTTTAAACGAGTTCGTTATAAAACCCTGCACTTCAAAACTTTTTTTAGTAGTTGGCCTTCGCTTTAAAAAATCCGCATACGCATAGCATGCTCTTGCGTTTTCGAATTTCAACTGCGAGATATTACACACCATAAGCAGGTGATAGTGGTATATTACTACATAGAAAGGGAAAGTTGACGATTTGCCAAAGTTAAAGTCTGCAGACTTTGGAAATATGGAAGCTCGATCAAATGCACTAGCCTACCTTTACCATTGAAGAAAGTAAGTATATCTTATAAATGGGATGGTTTTTCCATCATCCTGCCGGTTAAAAAGTTGCGTGTTTTGCAAAATCTCTTAATTTGACCTTCGTAATGTTGTATATTTTTATTGCATCTACCTCTGATGCAAACGAGATTTATACTAGTGTACATTGTCTCGTATAGTTGAACATTTGTGATAATGCAGTAATCATTGGCCCATCCCTTTTGCAATTTATAAATGCTCTTCTTATTATCCATAGCCATACCATAACAACACAACACAACACAGACACACGAATTTTTTTATATTATAAGAATATGACTGTTATAGATTTTCAGGTGTTCACGGAGGATGAACTTGATAGTTGCCTATGTTGCAAAATTTATATAATCCGCGTGAGCGGGATTATATTATGTTGCAAAATAGGCAACACTTGGTTCAATTGTCGGTAACACTTGAACTAAATGGTATAAGAATCTGTAATACTATTCGTTAAAATTTCCGAACTAAAAATATTTGAAGTCTTAGACTTTTATTATCGAAATAAACAAATGATCAAAGTTCATGTCGTATGGAATTTTAACTTCAACTTGGCGGGTACGCGTCATAATAAGGAATCGGATTCATATTGTTCTGTGACGTTATAGAACTGTGAACGTCAAATTCAGGAGTTCGTATACAGTGGAACCACTGTTAAAAATAGAGGTTTAACACGTATATAAATCGCGAAAAAATTGGATAATAGAACAGATAGGGAGACCGTGTGCAAAATTTGATTATTAAAATAATATAATTCATTACCTAACAATACTGCCAATGAAATTCAGTTGAAATTAGTCCATGTATGATACATGTGTGATAATGTAATTTTCATCCGTCAAAAGGCTGCCGAGCGTACGGCGTTCAGGACTTGTTTGCTTGACGGTACAGATTCGACGAAAACCTCAGTTAAGTGATAAATCTCAAGGATTTGAGTTAAGTAGGAAGGAAAATTTGGACAGCTAAACGAGAGCAGATCTAAAGCGATGGCCAAATATCATTCCGTTTACACGATGTTGATATATGTTGTAGAGAAAGCAATTGGTCCCTGGTGTTGTGACAATAGTATGTGTCCAGTCTGAGTTTCCTGTCTCACTAAGTCTTGATTAAATACCATATAGCTGCCATTATACTTGATCCTGTGTTGCTGTTGTTGAATAGTTTGACGTAGTATGCTAATTTATGAATATAGTTTTCGATCACTTACAGTACCCCAGTAGTGAGGCTGGCGAAGTAATGTAATTAGGCCTGCTGAGTTGTTTCGTCAGATGAGGCCATGCTCCATGAAACACTTCAATGGACTCCTTTGTCCGTTCACACTTTAGTTATCAATTGAAACTATTTTACCTAGAGATAACCTATATAATCGTAAGGTGATCCGAATTCTCTCGCAATTACATCACAGACGGAGTAAGATACAGTTTTAGAAAGTCACCCATTATATTATACATTAATCGATATAAATGGGGTGGGAAAAGATAGTAATAATTTCCATATATCATGTCTTTTTGCAGAGTACCAACAGGATACCAAAAAACGTGAATTTGTGTGTTGCCAAGACTTTGCTTTTTACGAGCGATGAGCGTTGTTGGCATTCACACTGAATCGACTAAGGGATCTGATGTGTTTCTTCGCAACGTAGGCCAGCATTCGAGGTCTGAGTGCTGCATTTTTATTTATGGCAAATGGAGTTACCGACAGTGTATTCTGTGGTAGTGTTGATCAAAATCCTTTGTTTTCATTACTTTTTACACAACTTTTCTGGTAGAAGTATTATAAATAGGTTGCAAATATATCTATTATCTGATTTAAAACTAATTAATTAGATACAAATATATTCTCTATGTTTGTTTTACTTTATATTTAGGAGTGACAAGTATTCACGAGCAAGCGACACTTAAGAGTACGTTATGACGGACAGTCAGATTTGCGAGACGATATTGCCTTGGTTGTAGAAAATCACGAGCCGCTTTACTATGTCTAAATCAGTAGGGGAAGGGCTTGACCTATGAGTCATGACAAATGTGAGCAATATGGATATGGAGGATAACTCGTTTCACCGAACAGGCCAGCCATGTTTGTACGAGAACTAGCTTCAGTCTACAAACCCCAAGCAAATACTCGGAATGCTTTCAAAAACCTTTTCAAGGAACTTACAACCTGTCTGAGGTAAATAATGTTTTGCTTACCAGCGGGTACAAACTAGCCAAACTTTTACCACAGGACTGACTTCAGAAAGCTTTAGTCCAGCTGGACACCTGTCAGTCACCTGACATTAAAACATGAAAGTGGCATAAAGTAATAAGGTACCTGAATTCCCATACACTAACACCAATTCATTATCCTCTTGAGCATACAATTTCAACATATTGCATAACAAGATATGCTGCTATGAAGCATGACAATAACCAAATTTAAAAACGAATTTGAAAACTTTGGGTGTAATTTCGAGTCACATTTTTGGGAAAAAGTAAGTAATTAGTGCGTATTTTTCCAGGTACAGTATTAGTAAATGGTGTTGGCAGGGACTAACACACTCACTTTAACTTCTCTAGACAAACCCTACACACCAGTTGTCAAGTGTAGTTGACGTATACCTAAGTGCCACAAACACAACAGAGTCCGAAGTCAAACTTCTAGGGTTTTCGGCCCTTTGGTTCTTGTTCAAGGTAAGATGAAGGCATTTTTACCTCTTTAATTAAACACCTTTTAAAAAGAAATTTATGGGATATGTAAACTCTGGACATTTTCTTCACAAAAACCGAATAAAAGTCCAAAAATTTACATCTCAACAAATTCTTCAAGATGTTGATATCTATTATTTCAATTTATGCTCACCGTCAGGCCTCATTTAAAAATTTAACGACGTGAAGCAGACCCAATTCGAATTTCGCGCTTCTGCGCAGAAACAAATAATCGCGCATCACTCACAGACTGCTTAACTAGAAAAGTACCTAAATGCACTCCAGGCCATTGACCGTCATCAATGAAACGAAAGACGTTCTATTAGACTAGATAGTTTGTGTATAGGTTTTTTGTGGGGAAAAGAAGAATATATTAATTTCTATAACCATTTTTTAAATTGCCAAAAGCATAAGGGCTTTGCGGGCTCAGACAATTTTGGCAATGAAATAATTTGGCATATCATTCTTATCAAAACCTGGTTGCTGTGAAAAGTGGTAGGAGGATCAGCTTTTGTACTAGAAACATAATGCTATAAATTAATGCGTGGCTTAAACAAGAGTGCAATTCAGTTTAAAGTTTACACATATATTATAGTTTTCTAAATCTAATATATAACATACAAGAACTACAGACATATATGGGTCTCCCTTATAGCAAAAATTGTAGTAGGATTTGTTTGTGCCATAAAAGTTGCATTGAATACCAATTTTTTGGTGAATAATTCTCTCGCCCTTGTTCTATGCACTTTTAGGATGTATCATTAAACTTCATGCCTATTAGTTAGCTGGTCACATGACTCAAAAACATGTTGATGATCAAATTGCATTGCCTTGGCTCGATGTTAACCATTACTAAAATAAGATGTATCAGTTGTGTTTATTCTTTTAAAATTCTCAAGCCAAGCATGAATGCATATTTTGTACCAGAAACCGTGGAATATATATCCGCATACTTATTATTATATGGCAGGCTTCACTTAACGGTTCAGCACTGAGAGTATGCAACTTTCTCATAGCATAAAACAAAAATTTATTTCTCTCTTCAATACTATTGACAGGTCTACGTCTACATATACTATGTAGTCTATAATTATCACGTAATATTATTAGTAGTTGACGTGTTGAACATTCGCTCGCTCGTCTTTTCTATTTGACGTCATATGACGATTTTGTCGAGAGAGATCGATCGTTGTTGAATAGTTTTAGAAACTCTATCCCTATAATAGATTATCACATAACTAATTCACACGACAGGACGGCACCATGTTACTATTTAATATACATGTAAATTTTTTCATCTATGTTTTACAACTTACATTATAAGTTATGTACCAAGTTTGGCCCCATCCTGGGTCAGACCCCCTGTCATGAAGATCATCAAATTTAACATTTTCGCGGTAAGAGGACCCTCCTACTCATTAATCACTATACTATATTGTTTTTCCTCAGACATTGCAAGTTATATTTAGATGAACACTTTTTTAAAATTCGTCAATTATTCTGCCCTCAAGAAGGCCTAACAACACACATTAAAGATCAGAATTGTTTTTAAATTCATGGAGTTCTCTCTTCTCTCTATTCCTCTATCTCTATCTCTCTCTCTCATACTTACATTGGTGATGATGAAATATTTATTTTCAGGGCCTTTTTATAGTTTTCTAGAAAGAGAACTTCTTTAGTCGTAGGACGCAGTGCGCTGGCAGTTGCATCCATCACAACCTCAAGTTTGTTTAGAATGATGGGGATAACTGCTACACTGAAGATGGAGAACTTCGGGTTCCAATAGTTCTGGATTTCCTGGAAATCTTCTCCAGGTTGCGGAATAGACAAGAAGTGGTCAGTTGTCTCTGGCCGAGTACGTCTGCTGATGTTGACTCTCCTTACATGCCGGATGGGTACAGTACAGTCCGAGAAATTGTTGCGGCTAGCTCTGTCCTTTACGCTTCGAGATGTTGATAATTTAGGCTATAAATTAACACTAAAATTCGTTCATTTATATTGCCAATTAATGTAATATTTAAGTGATGAAAACTAATTTTCACCTAGGTTATTAGGTAAATTATTCTTGGTGCAACTGTATGCTTTATGATCGCTCGAAGCATGATTATTTTTCAAGCCAATACTGTATTCAAGCTCATACATTGTATAACCACGGTAAAATTTATTCATTTCTTATAAATGGAATTCAAAAGTGCACTTTTACGTTTTGTGAATGAGCAACTTGCAAACAATAGGAATTGTTGATGAGGCGGAACGAATTTTGCCGTTGAAATACCGTTGTAGCAGGAATATAAAGAGCCAAGATAATTCTATCGGTATAAATGAATGCTGCCTTAAATACAAATTCAGTGGCGTACGTGGCCTTATCTCTCTCTTTATTATTCCTGCTACACGGTATTTCAACGGCAAAATTCGTTCCGCCTCATCAACAATTCTTATTTGTTTTGCAAGTTGCTCATCACAAAACGTAAAATGCAACTTTGAATTCATTTATAAAGGAATGAAGTAATTTGACCTGGGGTTATACAATGTAATTGAAGCTTGATACCAGTTTAGCTTGAATAATCATGCTTCGAAGCGGATCATTAAAGCATAATTGCACCAAGATAAATTTATCCTATAACCTGAGTGAAAATTAGTTTCATCACTTAATATTACAATTAATTGGCAATAAATGAACAGAATTTAGTTTGTTAATTTCCATACCTAAATTCATCAACAGTCTCGCTAAAAGGACAGAGTAGCCGCAATTCTTCTGCGGGACTGTACTGTCCCTCTCGGCATGGTAGGAGAGTCAACTCGCAGACGTACTCGGCCAGACAACTGCACTTCTTGTCTAGTCCGCAACGCTGGAAGATTTCCAGGAAATCCAGACTATTGGGAACCCGGAAGTTTCCTTTAGTGTAGCAGTTATCTCCCCCATCATTTCTTAAAAACCAACTTGAGGTTGGTATGTGCAACTGCTCAGCGCCACTGGTCTACGAGGCTAAAGAGTTTCTTTTCTAGAAAACTATAAAAAGCCGAAAATAAATTATTTCATCATCACCAATGTAAGTATGGAGAGAGGAGTAGAGATAGAGAGATTAGAGAGAGAGAGAGAACTCCTGTAATTTAAAAAACAAATTCATACTTAATTGTGTGTGTTAGGCCTTGAGTTGGGCAAAAATTGACGAATTTTAAAAAAGTGTCTCTATAACTGCCACATGTCTGAGAAGAACAAAATATTAGTAGTGACCTATAGGTAGAGGGTCTCTACCGAAAATGTTAAAGTTTTGATGATCTTCATGACAGGGGGTCTGGACCCAGAATGGGGCCAACTTGGTACATTAGTTACTATATGTAAAGTTGCTCAAACATATGAAAAAAATTCTTACATGTATATAAATATTACATGTGCCTCTGTCGTGTGATTAAGTTATGTGATATCTATATAGGGATAGAGTTCAAACTATCAACAACATCGATTTTCCCGCACAAAATCGGCATTATGACGTAAATGAAAGACGAGCGACATGTTCACCGTTCACTACAAATAATATTCTATAATTATAATCTATATTATGTAAGAGTAGACTGTCAAAGTTTGAAAAAGTAAAAATTTGTTGTTTATGCCTATTTGAAAGTTGCATACTCAGCGACGTTAAGGAAGACGTGCATTAATATAAAGTGCGATAAATCAACGTTTTGTACAAATGCACTATGCTTGGTTGGTAAATTAAAAATTAAAACAACTGTACATTTTATTTTAGTAATGGTTTCTACATGCGAGCGCAAAGGCAATCAATTGAATCATCACGTGTTTGAGTCATGTGACCAGCTTAAATTAGGCATGAGTTTATGATACACTAAAAGTGCAAGAAACAAGGGCAAGGGAATTATTCAATCAATTGTATTCAATGCAACTTTTTTGAAAACAAATCCTACCTTTACAACATTTTCTATAGGGAGACCCAAATGTCTGTATTCTTGAGGATATAGTAGAAAATATATATATGGAAACTTTTACTGGAATTTGCACTCTTTTTACCACCGATTAATTAAGATTTTCTCTAGTACAAATACCCATCCTACCACTTTTTTAAGCAAACCAAGGGTTTGATAAGAATGTTAGCCAAATATATTCTCCAAAAATGTGACGCGCAAGCCCTTATGCTTTGCATTCTAAAATGGTATATAATATATTTTTCTTTTTCCCCCCACAAAAACAACTTACAAAACTTATGTCATGACGTCTTTTTTCATTGGACGTCATCTGCCTGGGAGTGCATTTAGGTATCTTTCTATACAAGCATTGAGTATGGCGCGACTTTCTGCCAGAAGCGGCGGAAATTTCGAATTGGGTCTTTCCGATCCGTAATTGTTAATTACGGTGAACAAATTGGAAATTATAAATATTCAAACATTCTTGAAGAATTGTTGAGATGTAAATTTTTGACTTTATTCGGTATGTGAAGAAATGTCCAGAGTTTACATAATCCCATATTTTCTTTTTTAAAAGGTGTTTAAATTAAAGAGGTTAAAAATGCTTCATCTTTACCTTAACAAAGAACCAGGGCCGATAACCTAGAAGTTTGACTTCGGACCTGTTGTGTTGTTTGGCACTTAGGTAACGATCACTACACTGACAACTGATGTTGTAGGGTTTGTCTAGAAGAAGTTTAAGTGATGGTTAGTCCTGCCAACACATTTACTCATCTTACCTGGAAAAAATACGCATTTAATTACTTAGCTTTTTCCAAAAAATTGACTCGAAAATTACACCCAAAGTTCATTTCGTTTTTAAATTGGTTATTCATGCTTTCATAGCAGCATACTTGTTATGCAATATGGAAGAATGCTCAAGAGGATAATGAATTGGTGTCTTTAGTATGGAATTCAGGTACACTTATTACTTTAATGCACTTTCATTGTTTAAGTCATGTGGACTGACAGGTTGTCCAGCTGGACTAAAAGACTTTCTGAATAGTCAGGTCCTGTGGTCCAACCAAAGTTTTGGCTAAGTATTGTACCCGCTGGTAAGCAAAACATGTATTACCTCAGACAGGTGTATGTTCCTGAGAAGTTTTGAAGCATTCCTGGGGAAAAGGTATTTTTGCTGGGTTGAGTGAGACTGGACTAGTTCTCGTACAAAAACATGTCCTGCCTGTTTCGGGGTTATAACCTCCATACCACTCCATTGGCGTACATTACATAGAAGAAGCTTGCTAATTCTAAAATATACCCATTCTGCAATTTCTCGCAACTGTCGTATACTCTCTAGTGGTCCTTGCTGTCTGTTACTCTATAAGTAAACAAACATAAGAGATATATTTATTCAATTTATTGGTTTTAAAATCAGATAATATATTTTGATAAATTGGTATAATTCTACAGAAAAGTTTAATAAAGTAATGAAAACAAAGATTCTGATCAACCTACACAATAACTGTGGTACTCCATTTGCCATAATAAAAATGCAGCACTTCCAGACCCAAGCTGCCTTAGCGTGCGAAGAAACACATCAGATTTCCCTTGTCGATCCAATAACTGCAAAAACCTCATCGCTCTAAAGCAAAGTTCTTTGGCAACACACACATTCACATTTGGTATTTCCTTTTGGTACTTCTGCGCCATAAGGACATGGATATTGGAATATTACTATCTTTTCCACCATTGCTTATATCGATTAATGTGATATATATGGTGACTTTCTAAACTGTATCTTACCTCTTGTATGTAATCGGAGAATTCGATCATTACATTATAGGTTATCTCAGGAAATATTTCAAATGAAACTAAAGGTGGACGGACAAAGAGCCATGTGAAGGGTCAAATGGAGTCATGGCCTCAATCTACTGAAACAACTCAGCAGCCTTAATTACATTACTTGTCCAGCCCACTCCTTGGGGTACTGAAGTGAAGAAAACATATTCAATTAGCATACTACCGTCAAACTATCACAACAGCAACACAGATCAATGATAATGGCAGCTATGGTATTCTATCAAGATAGAGCAGGAACTCAGACTGACACATACTATTGTCCAACACCAGGGACAATTGCTTTCTCTACAAATATTACATCGTGTATATTTGCATCGCTTTGATCTGCTCTGGCCCTGCCAAATTTCCTCTACTTCAACTCAAATCCTTGAGATTTCCTTAACTGAGGTTTTCTCAATTTACCGTCAACAAACAATCTGAGGCCTACCTCAGTTGAGGATGAAAATTCACATTATCAACACATTATCTACATGACTAATTTCAACTGATTTCATGCATATTTTAGGTAATGAATATTTTGTAATAATCAAATTTTGCACACGGTCTCCCTATCTGTTCTATTACAATTTTTCGGATTTATATCCGTGTAAACCCTTATTTTACAGTTCATACTGTATAGACTTAATACGTCACAGTTCTATACGTCACAGACAAATGATCGATTCCTTATTATGACGCGTACGCCAGTTGAAGTTAAATTCCTACGACATGAACTTTGACATTTGTTATTTCGAAATAAAGTCTAAGACTTCAAAATATTTATTGGAAATTTAAATTATAAGAAATGTCTGTTATAATTTTCAAGTTTACCGGACATTGAACCAATGTTGCCTATTTGCAAACATAATATAATCCGCTACGCGGATTATATATTTTGCAAATAGGCAACATCAGTTCAATCTCCGGTAAACTTGAAAATTATAACAGTCATTTCTTAAATAAAAATTCTGTTGTCTGTGTTGTGTTGTTTGTAGGCATGGATAATAAAGACATTTTAAATGCAAAAGGGACGGGCCCTGATTACTGAGATTTATGCAAAATGTCAAGTATAAACTGCGTTAAAATAATACATTTGGTGATAGAATAAAAATATACAACATTACGAAGGTCAAATTAAGGATTTTCAAAACACGCAACTTTTTTAACGCAGGATGATGGAAAACCATCCCATTTAATAAGATATACTTACTTTCTTCATGGTAAAGGTAGGCTAGTGCCATTTTGATACGAGCTTCCATATTTCCAAAGTCTGCAGCTCTATAGAGAAACAAAATGTGGAGTAAAATATTGAGCAAGATGAGTATTAGGTAAATACTGAATTATTTAATTTTTTTTATCTCTTTTAATCATGAGTATATATTCATACGCAAATTTCTCAATTTAAAAACGAAATTTACTTTTCGAAATAATGGATGTTATAAGGTGATGGCCATGTATCGTGAAAACTAGCTTCATTCCATACTGCCGAGCTATCATCAATCATATCACGAAAAATGGAGTTTACCTGTAAAATAAAATTACAAAAGTTTACTTCATCTATTCAATATTGTTGTTTCAAAGATTTCAGAATTTGTTTAGATTGACAAGATTCTTCTGAACCTACAGCTCGCATGTTGAGGACATCTTTGATGTGGAGACTCTTCAGTATGCACAAAAGCAGTTCCTTTGGTAGGTTCCATAGCGATAGCTGGCTGCTACTAGTTCGTAGCCTTGAATTCATGTCGACGGGATAAATATACTGGAGATTTTAGCCGATATAGTGTTGACAAAACTGAAAAAGAAAAGATCTATAAGCAATCTAAAATGAAGATAATTAGTTTAATTTTTTGAACTGTAATTTAGGTAAAAGAGAATATATTTAAGCATCTAATTTTATTTTTCGTTGCAGTTCAATTTTTCAGAGATACGACTTCAAACATTATATAGTGTAGTTGGAGTTTAGTTTAAAACATGCCTATAAAATTTAGTTATAATATTACATTAAATAAAATAGTTATTGCAAAAGTCTACGTATTTCTTGAACGCCCCTCGTATATGTCCTTGTGGACGAACTGTTAAATACAAATAGGCGAAGTTAACATCGCGTTAAACGTAATCAGAATAAAAAAAACCAAACATTTACACTAAATACAAAATCGAGTGTACGGCAACACGGACCTCCGACAAAAGCGAAGGCAGGATCAGGTGCCATCGAGGAGTAAGCATCCTCTGCTGACCGGTCACACCCGCCGTGAGAGTCCTTAGTCGAAACAGCGTAAAAGGGGTACCCGTAGTCAAATCTAGAAAGGCAAATGGCAGTCTAACAAAAGTATGAAAAAAATCCGTCAACATATGATATTAATCATATACTGGTACCAAATCTTTATGCACCAGATGCGCATTTCGACAAATTATGTCTCTTCAGTGATGCTCAAACCGAAATGTTGGAAATCCGAAACATGAAAGTAAACTTTATAAAAGTGATTCAATATAGTGCCAAAAGATTGGGGCCAAAAACTTCGAAGGAATCAGAGCTATGCCTGAAGGGAGATAATCCTTAATTTTGATATAAATTTCTAAAATTTTACCACTGCAATTAAATACATATCCGTATTTCAAGGCTAGAACATAGTACATAGCAAACTGGGCTGTAAGAAACCTCGGGGACTAACAGTCCACCAGCAGAGGCCTCGACCCAGGGGTCATAATATTAAATCATATACGGTACCAATCTTATGCACCAGATGCGCATTTCGACAAATTATTGTCTCTTCAGTTGATGCTCAAACCGAAATTGTTGAAATCCGAAACAGGAAAGTAAAAACTTTTAATAAAAGTGATCAATATAAGTGCCAAAAGATTGGGGCCAAAAACTTCGAGGGATCAGACGTATCGCTGAGGAGAGATAACCTTAATTTTTGATACATGTATAATGTTATAGGGATTACCACCATCAACGATCAATGTATTCAAAGCAAGTAGCGCCGAAACAGCGGACGTATGAATTCTATAATTAGTAACATCTAAAGAGCTCCCGCATTTGATAAAAAAAAAAAAAAAAGGAAGAGAGATGCATTTTGGGGGATAAAAAAACCATGTGATTTTATTTTAAGAGCACTTTTATTAATTTATTGAATTGATTCTA
>CAJDSM010013585.1:969-21858 GCA_903981925.1 Ostrea lurida | reverse complement strand
ATCTATCGGTATATAGTAAGTGCCCCCCCGGATTATTAGACCGGGTCACCCCCTACCGTCAGTAGCAACTCTGTTAAGGTCTCTTACTAATTTTTGAATCGTCATGGTAAACTGGAAATAAAGTCCAGTTTTTAAGCAGTGATACCTTTTTCTCCGTTTTATCTCTCTTGCTTTTTGTAAAGATCACTTCTGGAAACTGGACGATTCTTGGTTGACCAGCTGGAGCGGACTATATATAGAAGCCTTTGCTTTGTAATATGCTAACTCCCCAGTGCTTAATTTATTTTCCATTTTATTTTCGCCCGAAATAATTATATTACAATGAAATATACCAAACTCCTGTTGATTTATATATGACAGGTAAATATTTTTTAGAAAATACTACTTTATATGACGTTGACGAATATTCGAATACGAATAGAATAGTAGTCCCGAATCGAATATTGAATTTTTGGTATTCGTTTCAGCTCTAGTAATAATAGAGCAATCAATATATGATAGAAAAATTGATTGCTCAACTCAACTGATTCATTGTGATATACACAATAAATCAGATTCTTTTAGAACAAAGTGAACAAAAGTGATATTTTGTTAATGTTCATGCTTCTTTTGTACCGGTAATCTGCAATTTTTTGGAGACATCAAATATAAAATCCCAGGATGCATCAGGGTGAACCAAATGTAAAATCCCAGGATGCATCAGGGGGATCTCATCAGGTTACATCACATCTAAAAATACACCACAGAAAACATCCTCTTTAACAACTAGAGAGCACCATAATTCTGATAGATACATGGAAAGATTTGGTGATTTGAAAATCGAGATCAAATGAAGGAGAAATATATCATTGTTACAGTTGAGTTAGATTTGCATGTAAATCCCATTTAGAAGCTGGGTTTCTCAAACGTGTCATGTTTTATTGTACAGTAAAGTCTTACACCAGCTGGACCCTTTTGAGGATCAGAAAAACAAGGCGTTTACAGACTCCGAGGAAGCCATTGAAGTTTTGTTACATTACCTGAGGGATCTCGCAGAAAAGGCCTCAACAACAGCTACAGAAGAGGACAAGGAGGAGTATTTACGGGAATTTTTACAGGTGATGTGAATTTTTACAGGTGATGTGCCTCAGATTGATTCATGTATATCAGTGTCGCAAATCAGGCAACAGAACTTTGTTTATATGGTTGAAAAATTAGCGTGGCATGAAAATTTTAATTATGTAGCCACTTTGTGATGCCATTATCACTTTAAAGGTTGCCTATGATGCAATTACACCGTAGGGAGAACCAGGGGTGGATCCAGGATTTTTTTTTAGCTTTTAAGGACTTGTTGCGCAGTGCCATAACAAGGGGGGGGGGGGGCACAAGACTAAGGCAAGGGGTCTGGGAGCTGCTTCAGGTCCCCAGGGGGTCCAGGACTGGCCTTGGTAGGGGGTCCAGAAACTGAGAGGTTTTTAGCAATTTCATTGGGTCTGGGAACCACTTTCGGCTCCCAGCGGGTCCCAGTGCAACAACAACAACCCCTCCTAGTTATGTCCTCGTTGGCCTCATTTTAGATGTATATTAAATTTTAGAACCATACTTAATAAGGATAGACATTTTGCCCTATTTCCTTTGGAAAATACTAGGCTCATGTGTTAATTTGAATTTCAAATCAATGATAAAACCTTTCTTTAAAACATTAACACATTGCAATCTCTCTTTTTTTTTTCTTTTTTTTAATATTTTTCAAAGGGGGAGCAACCACCCCCACCCCGAATCCACCAGTGGGGAGAACTCCTGATAAAAGAAATTCTAGAAATGGATGTTTTAAAGAACACATCTTACAAATTTCATATAGGCCCAGTTACTTTGGTGATAAGGTTCTTACACACTATGTGTCTTAAAAGGACATGGACATGTTTATCATTTAATTTTATTTCACGTGACCACCTAGCGCCGATTTCCATTGGTTAAAACACCTTTTAAGAATTGAGGTGATTTTTGATCATGTACCTGAACAACAAGTAAAGTCTAATGGACATTGATTTGTTGTTGTAATATAAAATCAAATGATAAGAAATAAATCTTATATTTTTTCGGGTGATATGCAGGTTATCACCGAGATTTTAGACGGTAAAACTTTTCATCAATGCGCTTCGCGCATTGATGAGTTTTACCGTCTAAAATTCGATGATACCTGCATCACCCGAAAAAATATAAGATTCATTTCTTATTGAACTGAAAATGTTCAAACTTTAGATTGCCAATTCTGATGTTTAAAATGGTTAATCAAGTTATTTCTAGTGGTCAGCAAAAATTTGAAAGTAAGTTGTTGAGTTACAAATAAGATACAGCAATTACAAATCTTCGCTATGTAAACAAAAAATATTTGATCTTGACCTTGAATTTTGACCTACACTTTAAAAACTTTAACATTGGCCATACCTTTTGAATGGTAAGGGATAGACCATTCATATTTCATGTGCATAATCCTTATGACATTCCACTGGCATGTGGAATACGGGGGCATTCATGTTTCACAAACAGGTGAGCGATGTAGCCTATGGGCCTCTTGTTGATAACATGATACATGACACTGGTAAAAGTCAACATTAGCTATACATGTATATGATGTGTAAAGATTATTGCACAGCATTTTTTATATCAGCTTAGAGATCATTTTACATCAGCCCTGGATCTGTCAGAATTAAGAGCTGATGTAATGTCTCTACTGATAAAAAGTTTCCTATCATCCTTAAACAATGAGTTCACATCAGCCATTAACTGTATACTGTACATCTGGTACAGTCCCTGAAACGTTCTACTTTTAACACACGCAGGTGACCGCGCAGAACGCACGGTGCCGCATTGCTGACCGGTGACCGCACGCTACACCGTGACCGACCGCAAGTGAACGGTGACGCACACTGAACGCAATATGAATTAATCATTCGGAATGTTTTCGGAATTTTTTCCACTGGGTTAGATATATTCTATCATTAGCTAAAAAATAAATTAAATAAAATATTGTATCCAATACAATAATAATAATTAGGTAAGAAAAAACATATTACATTCAATCAATGGATATAAATATAAAACAAACCACATGATACTACATGCTGTATGAAAATATGCAGTCTATAAGCATACTGTACATGTATTTCTGTAAAGTATGCTAAAAAAATTTATTAGCACTGTAACGACATCCAGGATTACGGGCGTACATGCATGGCTTCAAAATTTTAGGGCACGAGAATACATATACCTGCAATTAACAAACACCTAACAATCATATGCATTAAACAAACACGGACGGTGTACCCTTGTCACACAGTATTTTTTATTAGCAATTGTACGAATCCAGGATTACGAGTGTACATGTATGGCTTCAGGTTTACAACACAAGGATACTATAACCTGCATTAACAAACACGCCTAAAAGATCAATTAAACAAACCACGGGCAGCATCTGTAAATGTACATGTAGCTATGCTTTCTCTTTGGAGTTCCGAATGTCAATGCAACGAAAAAAAGCCTGAATGCTGACCGCACGGTGACCGACCGCTGACCGCACGGTGTACCGACCGCTGACCGGAACGTGACCGCACGCTGACCGCAAAACTGTGACCGGTGACCGCACGGTGACCGCACGGTGACCGCACGGAAAATGTGTAAAGTAGAAGCTTTCAGGGCTGTAACACAGTGTATTGACTGCCCAAGACATAAGTTGGTTTGTTTTGTTAAACAATATTATTTCTTTTATTGCATATAGATATATATAGTATAAAATGTTTTGTAGACTTGAAATAATAGAGAGTCAATAGTTGATACGAAAACATCAAACATTCATTACTTAATCATACCATGTTTTAATGAATACATCTTGTTCACAAATATATCTTATTTAAATAAAAAGCTAATGCACTATATTAATATGTTGAAATATATATATTCAGTTACTGGTTTATAATTATGTTCCCCAACCACGTTTGGGAACATATTGTTTTTACTCTGTTTCTTATTATTATTCTTCTTCTTCTTCTTCTTCTTATTCTCCGGTACTTTTTGTCCCGAAGTGTTCTCAGAACCTGTACATGGATCGATATGAAACTTTTTAGGATGATAGTATATCATCTGAGGTGTTCGGAACGATAGTCATTTTTCTGAAAATGCATGCACGTGCATTGCATTTTTTGGCTTCCTAACTTCGGAATCAGTCTAACTTTTTTATTATTCAATGAAATCATTTGATATTCACAAGGTAGGTAGAACTTGAGATCCTGAATTGATTGGTATGATCAAATTTTCGAATTTGCACGTGCGTGCACGTGTGCTGCATTTGATTGGATAATACAAAATCGCCTGTAACTTTGTTATAAATAAAGATAATAAAATGATATTCAACAGCATAGGTAGAAAATATAAAGTGCTACACAGTGAGGTAATAAATAATTGCAAACGCGCAGCGCATTGCACGTGTAATCGTCTTTTAAATGTCCAATCTTTCGATTGACCATGACGCTTTTGTGTTCTTGTTGAAATCATTTTGAATTGATATTGTGAGTAATCTTGATGGTCTTAAGAGGGGGTTATAGTCAAAATTCCATTTCAGCACGTGCATGCGCGTGTGCTGAATTCTGATTGGACCGATTTTGAAATTGCCGTAACTTTCTAAAAATGATCCCAAAAAATATCAAATTTAATACTGGGTAGTATATCATTGAAACGTCTTTTGAATGGTATCAAAAGTAATACCTCTATCATACTCACGTGCGCTGTGTGTGCACGTGCATTACTTTTTCGTCATTTCTCGGATACTAAAATGGCCATACGTTTCCAATTAAAGACTGAAATCAATTCAAAATTTTACTGTAGGTTTATGACATGAGTGCCTAAAGAATGGTGTCAAGAAAAATTATCTTTATCAAATTCCGCGTGCGCGGTGAATGCGCGTGCATTGTAATTTCTGATGTCTAAATTGTATTACTACTACCGAGATCTTTCAATTTGAAATGAATAGTTTTGAATGTATATTTCAGATATGTATTGGGACTCTTTGTTATTTGTGAGTTCAAAATCATTATCCCGCACACAGCTCGCACGTGCGCTGAAATCTGATTGGATGATATTCGTATGTGCATTCTCTCTCTTTAATGAGGCTTTTGGAATGAAATTTGGATCATAGGTATATGCTGCAAAATCTACAAGGGAGATTATTATTGTGGAAAAATGTGAGCGCATGCGCGTATATGCCGTGCAATTTTCATATATCATATTTTGGGCTCTCTGTTCCTTGTCTTTTACTGAACGATAGAAGTGGTGTCTCATGTACAGATTGGTATGGTAAAAACGCTTGCATCGAAACAAATGAACACCACTTGCTGAATGGGGGAATGTTTGGGGAACTCCCGTAACGGCCCCGTTACAATTAGTACTAGTTTTAAATGTATTTCAAACTATGTAAAGTTCAACCTTACCCGTTTGTAAATGGGTACTGATGTTAATAAATATTATTTCAAAACTAAAAAAAAAAAAAAAATAAAGTTGGTTGTGGAGAACAATTTTTAGCTCACCTGAACCGAAGGTTCAAGTGAGCTATTCTGATCGCCTTTTTGTCCGTCGTCTGTCCGTCCGTCTGTCCGTTAACTTTTCACATTTCTGACTTCTTCTCAAGAACCGCTGGGCCAAATTCAACCAAACTTGGTACACATCATCCTTGGGTAAAGGGGCTTCAAGCTTGTTCAAATGAAGAACCAGGCCTTATCAAAGGGGAAGATAATCACGAAATTGCAAAAATAGGGTGGTGTCATTTAAAAATCTTCTCAAGAACCACTGGGCCAGGAAAGTTGAAATTTTATGAAAAGCTTCCTGATATGAGAGATTCAAGTTTGTTCAAATCATGACCCCGCGGGGGTACGATGGGGCCACAATAGGGATCAAAGTTTTACATATGAATAATATAGGGAAAATATTAAAAAAATCTTCTTCTCAAGAACCACTAGGCCAGGAAACTGAAATTTATATGGAAGCTACCTGATATAGAGGAGATTCAAGTTTGTTCAAATCATGACCCCCGGGGTATGATGGCCACAATAGGGGATCAAAGTTTTACATATGATTATATATGGGAAAAATTAAAAAATCTCTTCTCAAGAAGCACTGGGCCAGGAAACTGAAATTTAATGGAGCTACCTAATATAGAGGACATTCAAGTTTGTTCAAATCATGACCCCCGGGGGTACGATGGGGCCACATAAGGGGATCAAAGTTTACATATGATTATATGAGGAAAATCTTTAAAAATCTTCTCAACAAGAACCATTGGGCCAGGAAAGCTGAAATTTATATGGAACCTTCCTGATATAAAGGAGATTTAAGTTTGTTCAAATCATGACCCCCGGGGTACGATGGGGCCACAATAGGGGATCAAAGTTTTACATATGATTATGTACTATGCAGAGAATGCAGGCATTTGATTGGCCGACAAGCCGTGTACATGAGGCCATATACCCTGTCAAGAATTAGATGGGATACAAAATGGCTTCCATACTAAATGCACAGTGATGTAAAGCAGGGAGGCCTCTACCAAAATTGTAAATTTGGTGATCCCCGGGGTAGGGGTTCTGACCTCAGGGCGGGGTCAAACTTGGTACATAGTGTTTATATATAAACATTTGAAAAACATCTTTAATGCTATTCACATTAATTTGAAACTAAATGAATATCTGGAATGAGCAGGGAGCCTTTTATCATAATTATACCCCCCTGCAACAAGTTGGGAGGTAGTGGGGATACTGGACATTGGGTTGTCCGTTCATCCGTCTGTAGACGCAATAGTTTCCATGCTCAAGAGCATTGTTCTTTCTACCTAGAGTCACCATATCATACATATCTTTCTACCTAGAGTCACTATATCTTACATATGGACTAGCCATGGGATGAAGATGTTCCCTATTGAATTTTTGTTTAAAAGGCCAAAGGTCATGCACACTGGACATCAAAGTAGCAATATGGTTTTTGTGCTCTTGTGCATTATTCTTTCTACCTAGAATCACCATATCATACATATGGACTACTCATGGGATGAAGATGTTGGGTCAGGAGGTCAAACTTGAGATCTCACCCTCATACCATATATTTGCTTGATCCTTGTATTGAGACAGACAAATGTGGAGGGTCATTGCGGGTCATGACTGTCCACCCTTTTAGAAATGGTCTAATATTTTGAAAACTATTGAGATCCCCTGACCCTCCAGCCATATATTTCCTTGTTCTTTGTGTTGAAACAAGTTCATTGACACATATGTGGAGGGCCCTTGAGGTCATGACTGACTCTGCCCTTTTGAAAATGGCTTGATATCTTGTAAACTAATGAAATCCCCACCCTCATACCATATATTTTCTTTATCCCTTTTGGGTCATTGACACATATGAGGAGGACTGCTAAGGTCACAACTGACCCCAACCTATTAAAGATGGTCTGATATCTTGAAAACAATTGTAATCTCCTCCCTCAAATCATATTTTTGTTCCTTCTGTTGAGAAAAGTTTATCCACACATATGTGGAGGGCCCTTGGGGCCATGACTGACCCCACCCTTTTAGAAATGATTTAATATTTGAAAACTATTGAGATCCCCACCCTCCAATTATATATTTTCTTGTTCATTGTATCAAGACAATTTGAAGAGAACATAAAAAAGGGTCCTAGAGGCTATGTCTGAGTCACCCCAACCTATCATATATGGTTCTCCGTCTTATTAGGGCCCCGCATCGAGAGATGCGGCGCCCTATAGTTTTCACTTTGTCCATCCATCTGCCTGTTTGTCTGTCTGTCCGTCCATCAACAATTTTTGTGAACAACAAAACTCAAAACCTATACATTGTACATGGATGAAATTTTGCATACTTGTTTCTCACCATCTGCAGATGTGCATATTGAAATTGGGTCTTATAGGGGTCAATATTTTGGGGAAAACTTCATTGTTTGATGAAAATTCACAGATTTTGAAAATCATATTTTGTGCAACACTATAACTCAAAATCACAGGCACTTGTTTCTGTAAATAAGATATGACGTCTGTATACTAAGTTATTATTAGTATACAGACGTAATATCTTATTTACAGAAACAAGTGCCTGTGCTCAAAATCTATAAATTTGACTTTACTGAAATTTTGCAAACTTGTTTATCACCATATGCAGATGTGTACATTAAAACATTTGCCTCAGCGGGGCCCTTGCAGACTTTGTCAGTGTTCTAGTTTTCTTACTGATGGGTATTGGAAGATGACAGAGGTTAACTTTAGTCCATACCTTTGAATAGTGGCACATTGTAAATCCCAAACTTCTGCTTTTTTCTATGAAGTAAAGTGCTTAGGGGAGCTATGTGGCCCATGGGCCTCTTTTACTTGCATGTAGACATAGACACTGATCTAGAAGATGGTACTTATATGTAGACATCTAGAAGTACTTACATGTAAATCACATTTATGCAAACAATGATGACACATTTGACTGAGATTTAGGTGATTTGATATCTGTTTGTTTCTACAGTAATTGAAATGGTAAATATTAGATTTAGGTGATTTCTATGTTTGTTGCTACGGTAATTGAAATGGTAAATATTCATGCATTGCAGATTGCTCTGTGGGGAAATCGTTGTGATCTCTCAATATCAGCCTCTCAGGAAAACTCCCAGACAGAATCAATCCTAGATCAACTACACCATCTAGAGCCGAACATATTGATAAACGACACAGATCTAATCCTCCACTGTCTCAAATCCGGCAGGAAAAACAATAACATTGACATAGTTCTAGACAACGCAGGCTTTGAGCTCCTTACTGATCTTTGTTTAGCTGAGATTTTGCTGACTTGTGGATGGGCAGATTGTATCCGCATGCATGGAAAAGCCATGCCGTGGTTTGTGTCAGATGTTACCAGCAAAGACTTTCATTGGACACTCGGTTCTCTTTGTTCGTCGTCAAGACCCGCTATGTCTTACTTTGGTAAGCTGTGGAGCCAGCGATTAGAGAACGGATCCTGGAAGCTCACCTGTGAAGATTTCTGGACAACCCCGTATGATTTTGCTGAAATGAAAACACATGCATCGAATCTGTATGAAAGTTTTAGAGACACAAAATTGTTAATTTTTAAAGGAGATTTGAATTATAGAAAACTTTTAGGGGACTTGGATTGGAATCCTATTACACCGTTTGAAACCACATTGAGGGGATTCCACCCGGCTCCTGTGTGTGCTCTAAGGGCCTGTAAGGCTGACCTGATAGCAGGATTAGCCCCCGGTCAGAAAGAAGCTGTAGAAAATCAGGACAAAAAGTGGATGGTGAATGGAAATTGGTCTGTTATATCATTCTGTGGGAAATATAATCAGTAAATCTAAACAGGTTTCTACAGCAGAATTCCATATTTATGATGTTCTTTTATTTTTATACAGTTTTAACTTCATTGAAATGAATTTCGCTTCAGGAAATTTGTTTTGTTTATTATTTATAACAAAGAAGTGTAGAGAAAATAAGAATACTGTATGTAGATGATACGCTGCATGAATAGTACGCTAATGATATTTATTTATTAAACCTCTACCGATTTTTCTTTTCTTTAAAACTGTCTGTTTCCCTGAAAATGTACTATTACCCCATCTAGAGACTACTTCCCACCACAGGGAATTATGTCACTAGGGTTTGAATTTACTCTTTAGTAGTGTATTCCAATGTCAGTGCCACCCCCTGGGACTATTCCCTCATTGACATTTTTAACCAATCAAAATCGCTGTAGGCCAACTGTGCCAAGAATCAAGAATAGTGATTTCTGTGACATATTGTTTAAACCAGAATGCTAGTGGAAGGGAGATTTGATAGAAATAATTCTTGGCCTGGACATGATAAAATTGATTATGATATCGAAGATTATGATTGAACAGCAAACTCCACAGCTACAGTAACTGACCCAACCCCCCAAAAGCCACTCAGCAGTGTACCGCACCTAATGATACATCATAGACTGATGATGGTGAATGTGACAAAAAACACCATATTATTCCATAGACGGATTTAGAGAGGGGGGCAGGGCCCCCCTCCCCCTTTTCGAGACCAAACTTATTTATTTTGTATAGAAGTTTAGCAAAATATACCCCTAAGAACAACTTTTAAAGCCCTAAAACCCAGGAGGCTTCCGGAAAAGCCCCCCACCCCCGCCCCCCCCCCCCCCCCCCCCCCCCCCCCCCCCCCCCCCCCCCCCCCCCCCCCCCCCCCCCCCCCCCCCCCCCGGCTTCCACTTTGGGCTTCACCAAAGCCTCTAGCCCTATTGGCTCCCTCTTTCAAAGGACCGGGGCCCCATTTTCCAAAATTTTGGATCCGCCACTATATTCATTCATTAGAGAATGTGTCCTGTATTCACTTATCGAAAATAAAACCATACCACACATCAATTTGCACTGGAGTCCATTGCGTAGCAATTGTTGACAAATCTTCGGAATCAGCGTGGGAGGGGAGGGGGTGCGAATGTTGATGGGGTAGTTCCAAGCATAAATAATAAATTTTGTGCTTTAAGCTGCGATTGCGTGTATTTATATATAGGTATGGGAGACAGTTTATGTGTTTTAGCAGATAAAAACATAATGATATGAGCTATTATGGTATATTATTAATAGAACAATAATAGAATTGATAATTCAGGAAAGAGCCAATTTGCTATTTCCTTCCTACTATCTATCGAATAGTGTGTCAATGTCATGTGACTACCTGGTAGTACAAAGGGAGGGTAATTCTAGTAATGCCCAACATTAGCCATATTATGATTAGGTTTTCTGGCTGTTGTTTTGTAATTAGACGTTCATTACTTTTCCATGAAATAGTATACTAGTATATGTCACTTATTTTGTCTTCGATATATAATCTAGTATTATAATTCAGTCCGATTTTAATTTTTTTCAAACTTCAAAGTGGTCGTGTTGCAAATACGCTTTACTTAGGATAAACAACAAATTGTTTTGTTTTTTGTGTGTTTGTATGGGTTTTTTCTTAATTAAAGTTTTGGGAGTGTGGGTAAAAGTATCTGTTCAGTAAATCATAATACGTTTTTAAATGTGTTTACGGTAAATGCATAAAATGTTGCGTGATACTCTGGTGAGTGACAACGCCCATAGGCCTTTTATTAGCTGCCTCTGTGGCTCTGTTGTGTGTTTAATTTAGTAGATCTTGTGGCAGGAGTTTTCTTATTTTATTAGAAGTAATGATCATGCCGCATGGTTTCAAGTGTAATCTTTGTATCCACTGGCCATGAAAATCTCGGTAGACCTGACTGATGAATTCTTATGATTTTCTTAACCCGTTCATTTTCAATGTTGATGTTGTTCTCGGTGATTGTTTGAAGAGAAGTTATGTAATCAAGAAACAACATTTTAAAAGCGCTATTTAACAGACGAAACCAAAATAAAACTTGTGGATTGTATACTGACATTGCATAATATGTCATAGTTACACCACAGTTTCCAATAATTGTTAGAATCATATTGTACACACACACACGTGTGTGACACACACAGACGTGTTTTGTGTGTGTATTTTACAAGCATGGTATGTATATTTCTCAAGAAATACGACTAGAATAATCTGATATTGACGTGATCCTAATCTGTTTCCGCGTGATGCAAATACGATAATCGATTATTTTGATGACCGTCGTAATTGTGTTTTCCCATGGGGGAAAGGGTTAAAAGCATTATACAGCAAACGATACAAAACATGTTTCACATGAAAAGTATGGGGGGAAACCTTTGAAATTAAAATACGTATTAAGCTTTTCTGTGCATCTAATGATTTCCAGTCCAACTAAGACTCGAAATACACATTTCTGAACGCAAAATACTTGAACTTGCGTTGCAATATGACGTCAGTTCCTCCCTGCCCTTTGAACTGGCACATACCCGGTACATATACCCATCTGCTAGTATGTTTGCATATGTGTCGGTGAGACACGAATATCCCAGCCTACACTTAAGTGAAAGAAGGTTAAAACTGAGAGCAGTATTTTCTTTTCTAATCCAAGGGTCAACTCAAAAATCAAAAGGCATCAGGGATGCTATAGCCGAGTTGCAGGTAACATTTTCAAAGGTATGAGCCGAGAGGCCCGTGGACCTATATCTTGATACCGTTACTTAGATAGATTTAGTAAAACTAAACAACTTTTGTTCATTATGTCTTAACAAAATGTTTCAAATAAAGAGTTATAAATAGTGACATTAAATCGTCCGTACAGGTGAGCCATGAGACCCACTGACCCATATCTTGATACGGTCAGATGGATCTAGTAAAACTATACAACTTTTGTTCAGTATGTCCTAACAAAATGTCTCCGAGTAAAGATTAATGAATAGCAACACTGAATTGTCTGTACAGGTGAACCATGAGGTCCGCGGGCCTATATCTAGATCGGTTAGATGACCTAGTAAAGCTAAACATGTCTTAACGAAATGTTTCTGAGTAAAGAATTATGATTAGTAACCTTAAATCGTCCGTACAGGTGAGCCATGAGACCTTCAGGCCTTGGACGGATTTTTTCCGAAAACCAATGATACAAGTAGGGTTCTCACTCACTTGATGAGTAACAATATCCTAAAGTTTCAATTGAATCAGATGTAAACTTTTGGAGTTATTGTCCAGATACCTAATTTTTTCAATTCTTTTTCAAAGTTATTTTATCACCTTGACCTTGGACAGATTTTTCCCAAAAATCGATAGGGTTTTCACGCACTTGATATTTAATCATATTCCCAAGTTTCATTAAAATCAGATGTAAACTTTTGGAGTTATTGCCCGGAAACCTCATGCTTTGGTCACTTTGACCTTGGCCGGCTTTTCCGAAAATCAATAGGGTTCTCACTCACTTGATTTTTAATAATATCCCCAAGTTTCACATGAATCAGATGTAAACTTTAGGAGTTATTGCCCGGAAACCTCATGTTTTCAGATTTTTGCGGAGTTTTTTTTTTGGGGGGGGGGGTGTCACTGTGACCTTGACCTCACTTGATATGTAACAATATCCCAAAATATCAATTGACTCTTAGTTATTGTCCGGAAATCTAATTGTTGACGACCGATCGACCGCCAGCCCATCCGTCATCATCAAAACATTTAGCCGAGTTGCAAAAAATCAGTTCAATATCTCAATGGGTTTAGAAAAAAAGTCTTAAAAACTACTTGTAGAGGACGGACAAGGGTAAAACTACTCCGGAGATTGTTTGCGAACGTTTAGAATAACTACTACATGCCGTCAATTTCAATACCCCACGCTGTGTGTGACAAATGGCCGTCCATTTTCTGAATACTTGACATCAATAGGTAAATGTGACCAGCATCAACATGCAACAAGGTGCTGTAAAATTTGTTTTGTAGAGAAGTTATGTACGAGTGTTCCATTACGAACCTTTCTTCTCCCAACACTCGATTTATGCTCTACGCTCAGTCAGATTCCGATCACCTTGGATCAGACAAAACAAATCTAACACACATGGTGAACCCGAGGGTGAAAATATAATGGGTTGTTGCAGAAACCCGAATAGTACATGTGTGTTGCCCGCCATCCGTTCGTTGTATTTTCGCAACCTTGACCTTGTTTCTCGAAGTCTTCTCGAGCTTGGTGACCCACTAGCTATTGGTCTTCGTCTGTCGTCGCGCGTTAACAATTGAACATTTTTAACTTCTTTTTGATAACTACCAGTCCAATTATGTTCAAATATGATATGAGGCATCTTTGAGACACATAAATGGTAAATTTCAGGTCTCTGGGGCCTTGGGGTGGGGCAAAAAGTGACCAATTTTCAAAAATCTTCTCTACAACCGCACATGTCTGAGAGAAACTAAATGCATAGTGATGTAGAGCAGGAAGGCCTTTACCAAAATTGTAAATTTGGTGATCCCCGGGGTAGGGGTTTTGACCCCAGGGTGGGTCCAAACTTGGTACAAAGTGTTTATTTGTAAAACAATTGAAAAACAGCTTTGATGCTATTGATATTAATGAATATTTTGAATGAGTAGGGAGCCTTTTATCAAAATTGTAAATGTCATGATCCTAGGGGTGGGGGTTTTGGTATTGGGGTGGGGCCAAAATGGTAAGTGATGAAGTGTGTTAACAATATTGAACTTTTTTAAATTCTTCGTGATAACTGCCATTCCAATTCTTTCCAAAATTTGGTGTGAAGCATCTTTTGGACAAGGGACTCATAATTGTAATTTTCAGGTCTCTTGCACCCTTGGAACCTTAGGGGCAGGGCAAAAACTGCCAAAATGTTACCACTTTTCAAAATTTTTCTTCTTTACAACAGTACATGTCTAAGAGAAACTAAATACATACTGATGTAGAGCAAGAAGGTCTCTACCAAAATTGTAAATTTGGTGATCGCCGGGGCAAGGGTTCTGAAACTTGGTACAAAGTATTTATATGTAAACATATGAAAAACATCTTCTTTAATGTATTGTTATTAATTTGAAACTAATGAATATTTGGAATAAACAGGAAGCATTTTATCACAATTTTACCCCCTTGCAACAAGTTTTGGGGGGGGGGGGTCGGAGTCAGGTTCTCTGTCCATCCATCTGTAGACAAAATGGATCCTATGCTTTAAAGTGTTAGGTCTTTCCACCGAGAGTCACCATATCATGCATATGGTCTACCAATGGGACAAAGATGTTCCCTATTGAATTTGGGGGTCAAAAGGTCAAAGGTCAATCACCTGAACATCAAAAGTAGCGATGTTTCTGGGCTCAAAAGCATTATCCATTCTAAGCCCAGAGTCATCATATCATACATATGGACTTATCCTGGACGAATTGCTTCCTTTTGAATTTGGGATCCAAAGGTCAAATGCACTGGACACTCAAAGTAGCAATATAGTTCGGTTCTAGAGCATCTCTTCTACCTAAGTCACTATAATCATACATATAGACTTCTCATGAGATGAAGATTCTTTATCGAATTTGGGGTCAAGAAGGTCAAAGATCAAGTGCACTGGACATCAAAATAGCAATATGGTTCCGGTTCAGAGCATTATGTCACTAATTCATACATATAGACTACTCATGAGACAAAGATGTCCTTATCGAATTTGGTTCAAAAGTCCAATGGTTAAGTGCACTGGACATTAAAATAGCAATATGGTTTTCATTTAAAATTCCTGAACGGTTAACAACACCCTTAATTGTGAGATTGAAATGTGTATACATATGAATAGGAATCATATGTTTATTTTGAAAAATGATAACATGTTAACAAAAGACTCCATATTGAGACTTAGAAATGCAAATATAAGACTCCCTGTGTGGGCTATGATACTCAGGTGACCGTTAAGGCCTGTGGGCCTCTTGTTTTCCAAACCAAGAAAAGTTCTGACGCCATGAAATGAGCAACATGACCACGATATCTTTACCGAAGTTTTCATCATCTTCTCTCCAGTGGTAAAAAAAAATATTTACTTCACGAACAGTGATCATTCTCATAAGTCCAAAATAGAATACAAAAACAAGAGTTGGGCAAACACGGACCCCTGGACACACCAGCGGTGTGATCACGTGTCTAGGAGGAGTAAGCGAAGTGTATATTCTTCATAGGATTCATGAGATTGATCACTATCTTCCTCTTTTCATGAAATCTTCAAATAAAGATTTTTTAAACGTCAATTATTTGATTCCTTCTGAACTTACGAAAGACACACAGACAGACGGATAAAAAAAAAAACCAGACGCGTGGGTTGCAACACCTATAGGGTAATGATCTATACTGAACTACATGGTTAATGTACGGTTGATCATCATAATAAGAAATTACTCTGAAGACAGTTGCATCATATTCCGTTTATTGTCTTGTATGAAAAAGCATAAATATATTTGCAGTGGCTAGCCCACCAGCATATCCCATCACACCCTGCTTTAACCACTTCCAGGATCCGCGGATAGATCGTCTTGTCATTTTGGCAATCTAAAATACAGCAAGAACATATATATGGTAAACATTTATAAAATTCATAATGTGTTTTAAATATACATGCTAATATTTATCAAAGAATGTCGATAGACAATATAATTTTACAGTCTTTTTGGTACACAATAGTTGACATTATTATAATTATTGTCGATTTTCAAATTAATAAATGTACCACTTCCTATACATATATTTATAAAAATGTTGTTTAATGACATATATGTAACCATGCAAATATTGCCAGATAACAAAATAAATACAACGTCGTAATAACGCACAATGGCAAGAACACTTCCATGCAAACATTCCACAATCCCCAATAACATTCAAGCATTGTCCAAAAACTGCAAAGGGAAATTCGGAATTACCTCGTCAGGGAAATCACAGGTATTGGAAATTCGAAATAAATTTCGACTAACTTCCATCACATTATTTTCAACAAGTTGCTCTGAAAGACATGCACACCAGCTGCATAGCTATAACTAGGAATGAGTTAGTAGGCTGATTTAGTGAGTAGTGTTTGGGATTCCCACAAATTTATAAATACCAAGAAAGTTTGAACTCATCAATACTCATTAGCAAAAAATATATATAATAAGATCACGTGGACTTGCCATAAATATAGTTCAGTGAGGGAAGGAATGTAGCGATATTTTTACACCATATTTCATATAGTACACCTTATGAATCACATGAAGTAAATCTTCTATCTACATATTCATTGTCAGGAATTTTTTTTAATTTAATTAAAGCATTGAAGGAAAAACAAAAAACACCCCAAAACAAAAAACCATTGCAACACAGAATAGAAACTGTTGATTGTATCCGAGACACTCGATAAAATGGGATTAAATATATTGATAAGCAACGTGTGTTATATTAACCAGGGAATTTTACTAACAGAAAGTAAAAAGTTCATCATTTTTAGCCCCGTTTCCATTTTTTTAAGGAACACATTTTCCGCGTTTTGAATACATGTAGGGCGAAGACCCAGCCAAAGAATACAATAAAGATTCCATTTTTGCAACAGATGCCGTATACATGTGCGTTTCTATATGAAATGAAAATTTCAACTACATGAAGTAGAATTTAGTGACTTTTTTTTTCTCAATCGTGTTGGATAGAAAGTGTGTCATAAATGCGATGTCCATCCTCGTACAACAGAGAGGTATAGGAAAATTGAGTATCTAATGGATTTCTGCGTATCGTGTGTGTACAGATTCCTGCAAGGCTCATTACTTTATATATACATGACAAATCCTTGTGGTACAATGATGACATTCCTTTTAAAAGAAAATAAAGCACAAAGTTACTTCTATACACAAACTCTATACATCACATGCGGAGAAAATGTAAGCGAAATTACCCAAATTTCCAACGATGGCGTCATGTGGTAGGAAAAAACAGGAATATAAACAATTACATTGTATTTATAGACAAAATATTTTGCAAACGAACTATACATATCGCTAACACTTGTACCGAGATGCGTGCTTAGAGCATGATTTACTGCAATCCTGTCTATCCCGATCATCAAAACCCTAAACCATTGCTCCCAGAATATCAATACTACCATCTACAACGCAGTAAAAACACCCTAAACCTTGCAGCAGATCGTAACATAATTCTGTTTCTTGTAACCAAGAAATGATTATCCATGACAAGTATGTTTTTCAGTGTTTGTCCTGAATATCCTGCTGTTGAAGTTTTAGAAAGCGCCGAAAACCTACCAAATAGCCCCAGGAATATAAGTATATGTGATGTAGACAGTCTTCATATTACAGAGCAGTAGTTCATGCCTCTATTCAACAATAACTCGGTTAGTATACGGGGATATGACCTTTGTATACCGCGTCTAAACAGCAAACGTTGAAGATTCACCTCACCATCGAACAAACTAATTGCCTACCAGAGTCAAGCTTGGCCAAAGTTATGAGGATTTTCTGTTTAAGAATAAATCATGCATAAAAATACCCTGCTGGTTTAGAAAAAGTAAAATCTTCTGCAGTAAGTATCGAAGCGCCGTGAGCAATCACGAACGCCTTTCCCAGGGATGATGCAAACTTTCTTAGTCCTTTATGTATATGAATCTAAAATGAACAGGTGGTTGTTTAAAGTTTTATCGCATCAAACATTTGTATAATGTTGATAGATCCTCTCCTGTTTAATTACTAGCTGTACAGAATTTCCGGGCTGTTAAGAAGTAATTCATGTAACGCGGGAGACTCTGCACTTTACAGTGTGCTCAGTAAAAGTTGTTGAAACTATGTGGCTGGAAAAAAAATCTCTCAAAATATATCAATAATCTATACAATGAACACAGCTGATAAACCAATTCTGTTCTTGTAGACTTAACGAAATTTTCTTTGATTGGTCGTCATTGCAGAAGACAGACATGAGAGTCTGCGCAACACTTTCAAAAAGTGTACCTTTTTGCGTCGTTTGGTTTTGCTAGATTTCTTCTTTCTACTGAAATCCTTTGCATTATGGAACACAGGCTTCGTCTCGTCTGCTACTGTTATCTGATAATCTCTCTCATCCTCGGAACACTCTTCCTCGTCTTCAAGTTTTTTGTATCGGTTCTGAGTGTAACTATGAACAACGTCCTTGACATCCCGTGGACCCAAGAGAAGACTCTCACTAGCATCCCTTTTGGTCTCATTATTCATGAAATGGCTACGTCCAACAGATATATCAAGTTTTACTCCAGATTCTGTATCACTATCATAGCTATTTAGTCTAGAATCTTTTTCATGTCTGTCCGAGAAACTGTGGACTTCTACATGGTCGATAATCGCGCATGTGTCGGAGTGCATCGTACTACAGTTACCAGTGTCTCGTGCAGTTGAATCACTTCCGTCTTGGGAATTTTCAAAACAATCATTCTCATCGCCATTTTCATCAAACTGTTCATAATTTCTTTTGCGAAGAAAGTTTAGAATTGTAAAGTTTATAGCAGCGGAGTAATCTCGAATTCGTTGCCACATTATTTACAGAGTAATATATTCAGTTTCATTATGTAGGACGATCGTCTGCTATATGAGAAAACTTCAGCAAACTTTGAACCAGTAAAGTGTGTCACTTGGTGTTTAAATAAACAAGGTTCAATGTCGCCCCTCGGTAGTAATTAGGGTCTATACCTGGCCATTGAAACACACCGTACAATATCACAGTAGCTCCATTATAAATGAACACAAAATTAAGTATAAATTCCCGTGTTTAAGTTAAAAATCCCAGTTTTCCATAACACAACCTGCATGTACGTGACTGCACAGTGTTTGTAAACATTGTAAGAATGACAGCTCACACTCATTGATCTAGGGGGTCACTTGGTCCTCAATAGCTAGTACAGGACGCATCTGGAACTGTGGAATAAGAGACAGAATCGAATTCCCATATCCCTGTGTGCTATTAATGAACGCCACGTACCAAAACACTGATCACAGCGCAAACTCCGACCACCGCTCAGTGAATTTTGAGAACATGCCAAAACCCATCTGATTGTGTTATTTTTAAGCGTTCGCTGAACGGAATACCTTAAATTTGAGGAGACTTAAATAATAACCTTTTTGACATTCACTCAGTGAATGGCATATTACGTAATCTTAATTAATCCCTCGTGTATGGTAGGTTGTGATTTTTTTTCGCAATTAAATTGGGTCTATCGTATGAAGAAATGATGCTGTCGAATTCCTCATGGATGATCGTGCAGAAATTTCAACGGAAAGTTGACCGTGAAAGCTGCAAATATCCAATTTTCTGTCTTTCTTTTAAGTGCTAGCGCGCTTCTTGTAAATAACAAAATAATTGCATTTGCATGTCAACTTGGACAAAGAATAAGGTGTGATAACAGTCATTGCTGGCCCTGAATATTAATTACCCAGTCTATATTCCACAAACAGCAACTTTTATTCCCGGCCAGTCGCAGACATTGAATTTATCGGTGTATTCGCATAGAACTTTATGATAATGAGAGTGCCATGTATTTGCCTTAAAGTGATCAATGCTCTTCTATAGGACTGCTGAATTTACACTCCCAACTGTTTTCACTGCAACAACCCCCAACATGTGTTAATTTCCCGAAAATTACAACTGCATGGATGTGAATTTCTTAATTGCGTATTTTGAAATTTCTATAAGGAGGTATTTTTATGTTGATTTTGTTTTCATTCTTATTCCCAGGGATATTTTCATTCTTATTCTAAGTATTTTCTTATCATTTAATTTTATTTCACGTGATCACCTAGCGCCATTTCTCATTGGTTAAAACACCTTTTTAAGAATTGAGTTGATTTATTTCGCATCACGTACCTGAACAACAAGTAAAGTCTAATGGACATTGTTTTGTTGTTGTAATATAAAATTAAATGATAAGAAAAAAATCTTGCATTTTTTCGGGTGATATGCAGGTCATCACCGAGATTTTAGACGGTAACAACTTTTCATCAATGCGCTTCGCGCATTGATAGAGTTTTACCGTCTAAAATTCGGTGATACCTGCATCACCCGAAAAAATATAAGATTCATTTCTTATTTCATAATGTACTTATTATCCCCTCGCAACTAGTTGCGGAGGGGATATAGCATGTATGTGTCCGTGTGTGTGTTTGTCCGTGTGTGTCCAGAACCTTGTGAACAAGATAGAAGCAAGGGCATTCATCAGAGAATCATCAAACCTTTCACAAATGTTGCCCATGGAGAGAGGATGAACCCTATTGATTTTCAAGGTCAAGGATCAAAATCACTATTGACTATCGCCAAAATCCTTGTGAACAAGATAGAAGCAAGGGCATTCATCAGAGAATCATTTAATAATCTCTAAACTGATGGCTTAACAACAAATATGATTGGACGAAAAATTCTGATGATTTCTTAATATTTTTTTTTTAGTGCGGGAGTTCACCTGCAC
>CAJDSM010013583.1:565-17253 GCA_903981925.1 Ostrea lurida | reverse complement strand
ATTTTACAGGACCAATTTTCACCCTTCGTGGTCTACTCCTTTCCGCTTAAAAAGTACATGAAATTTTCATGTGATCTGGGATTTATTATGTTTTATCGAAAATCTGCAATATCACAGGTTGGAAAGCATACGAGAAAACTCTTGGTGACTTAAGTCTATGTCATTACGGACACTGTGAACCATCACAACTTGCTTCATTACGAGTGGTCAGAATACAACAGAGGGAATACCTTAATGAAGTACATTCTTGGCCCACTATCCAACTCAACTTCACAGTACCAAAGGCTACAGAGGAGAAACAGTTCTGTATGTATAAACTATTACGTCATCTTACTCTTATAACTCTGAAAACAAAAATAATTTTTGAAAATTTATGAGGGTTATCCAGTATAACGACAAAAACATTGGAATCGTAAATATTGTCTTGTGAATGTGTTTTGGTGTGCAGAATGTGTTGTCAGAGATTCGATCCCTTAGAAAGGAACTTAAAAGATATACAGGCTGCCATAATATTTATTTTTTTGCGGGGTGTAGAAAAATGATTTAAGTTACCTGTGCCTCAAACCAAATAAAATGAACCTTTGCTGCATTCCATCTAATGCGTAATAAATGAGCATATATTTAATTGCGGCTCGGTGGCTTTTCTCGTAAATATTATGAAGGGGAAATTCATACAACCTCTCTGCGCAATACATGTGCGCAAGAAATTAGAGGTAAGCGTGCGAGTTTGTTACAATTGAAATACCTAGATTAGCCACTTATTTATCGTTACTAAAGACTGGGCGATTAGAATGACTTTCAATACCGTGTAATTCAAGAATTAAGATGCACATCCATTCTAAAATTTGTTATGTAGCATATAAAATATCGCTCGGATGCTGTGTTGATTTGTTTTGTTCTAAAATGAGATCGCGTGTCACGGGTACAAAAGGCGGCGCTATTCAAAAGGGCATTTACTTGTGGACTCCACAAATAAAAAATAAATCGACAATGTTATTGATAATCTTTGAAAACGATCGAAACGATTTTTTAATTTAATCAAAAAGAATCAAATACTGTTGCAGATGAGCGTGACGAAGAAATATGCAAGCCATTTATTTTATTCCTTGTGTAGTGTTAAAATGGCAGCTTGTAATCCTTTAACGTGTTCCGGAAGACTAACACTGGAAAACAATCTCGTGCAGAAATATCTCAACAGAAATTACGTCCGCATTGTAATGACCATAATTCTTAATTAAGAGTTTATTATATCCTATATATATGTGTGATTATCACACGTTTGTACATATACATGTATGTAAATCATATACATACATGTATATGTTTAAAGTATCCCACGACACTAAGGTTTTTACTCTTTATGACACAACGTCACAAGATGGTGATTTTGAAAATGCTTTGTGAAATTGTTTGCTTTGATCAGCATTGTTGTATACCATCATCGCTCAGTAGGTAAAGCGTCGGGATGATAAAGCGCAGGTCCCGAGTTCAAATCCGCCAGGGACGTTTGGTAATATCTATCGAAAAAAATTGCATCTAAAACTCCATATTTTCCACATTTTTGACATGTATACTTATCATATATCATCATATCTTTCATAGTCAGATCTCGAGAAACTTTTCCCACACCTTAACATATACTTATTTTTAGACGGGACGGAGGTACGGCTCTGTACATCTGTCCATTCAGGGTTTTCAATGTTCATTTCCCTAGCACACTTCAAGTTAAATCTTTCGTCGTAGAGCTCTTCTTTGTGGGTCATTCTGATATTTACTCTTATAGGACCTTTGTCCCTCTAATTGAAATTTTTGAAATGTTAAAGGAAAGCTAATTTTTTTTCAAGGTATGATCTTCTAATCTTGTACAATATTTGAACTGGTATTCAGAGATGTACATACGGCAAGGGTTTTGACTTTCGTCAATTTCTGAAAACATACTTTTACGGAATATTTGTGTGGATATTGTAAATGTGTAAATGACGAGAATTTTTATTTTCTTCAAATTTCGAGAAAATTCAAGGGAATCTCACAAAGGTGGTATGTAACTTGTCCATCTTAGATATTAATTCTCACATCTTGAAGTTAAGACCTTTGGAAATAAATTGAAGATGTTCATTTAGTTAGTATTTTGATTCTCAACAACTAATTTTCTGTGATGTTTGGGGGAAAAAAGAAATACAGGTTGTTGAACATAGTCAATATTTGGGAAATATTTTAAACACAGAGCTCTTGGTTTATCTGTCTACCTTCTGACATTTCCTTACATATTTGTTAACCAATGTCGTTGAAAATAAACGCCTTACGTAAGCGTGTTATAGGTTTAATTATTTATCGTTTCGTGTACCCTTATTTCATACTGATCGAATTACACATAAATCCCACTTTTGAAATATTTCTTCCGGACAATCATTGTGAGTTTGCAATAAATCAAGTTAAGAACTAGTATATACTTGTACACTCATTTCTGTACTGGTGACTTTGGTATTAACTTTTTTAAAAAGTCAATGAAATACATTGTTTAAAACAAAAAGGCGAAGTTACATTGTGTCAAACGTAATCATAATCCAAAAAACATATACAAAATCGAGTGTAGGGCAACACGGACCTCCGACAAAAAGCGAAGGTAGGATCAGGTGCCATGGAGGATAAGCATCTTCTGCTGACCGGCACACCCGGGATTACCCGTAGTCAAATCTAGTATTACTAGGTTAATCTTTCAAGTTTGTTCAAAAGAAATGCACCCAAATACATCCTACGACAATATGCCACAAATATTATATGACACGCAAACGCCACATACCACTAATTGTGTGGCATCTTTACTGTGATATGTGGGAAATATGCCATTCAGAGGCATATAGTCTTTGATTTGTCCATCTCCCTGTCTGTTTGTCCGCAGCCTTGGTCATGGCTGGAATGGACAGTGATAGAGCCTTTTCGTAATTTACATGTGTGCTTCATGTAACGAGGTCTTTCATTTAGTACAAGAGGTACTCTGCTGCCGTACTGGGGAGAGGGGATCAGTGTTTCACAGACAGATGTGGTTAGCATGTATTGTACATGATAGATTTGTTTTACGGAGCAGAATATCACCGAAATAGTATAGTAAAATGATATCTTTGGCATGGTTCCTCTTTAGAGTAACCCCCGTACCCATACCTCCACAGTGAGGTTGATAATGGCAGCTTTACATACAGCGCCCTCTATAATCAAATACGCTTTCAGATCCAGGATCCACTCTGTTGCAGATGGACAGTGCCGGTGCTGGTGAGCATCTTGATCTGAAATTCCAAAGTTTCGTTCGACTCTTTTACTTCCCTAAACACATTCCATTGTCAACTGATGGTTCTAATAAGGTTAGTTTTAAGTATAGAGGAATCCTGTACTCACTAATCTCGTTCGCCTTTTCTTTACCAATTTCAGGACAGGAGATGACAATCGGCATGCAGTATCACGAAGAAGAGATATCCTTACTACCATACCTACCTAAGATCAGAATAAATCATGCACAGGGGACCAAATTGTGTATTACGTCAGCAAACTGTACAAAGGGGATGGGTTTCCATTAAACAGCAAAAACATTACATTTTCTAAGAGACTTACGTACATATCAAAAAGAAAAAGATAAGTGGTGTTCATCCGAGTATTGCAGTATCATGCAACCAGGGATACGAAGGGAATAACGTATGCATCACGTGTTACTTGATAACTAGCGGCTCCATCCATTGAATGGTTTCGCGGTCGTGGGAGCGATCGATTTGGTACTGGTGAAATTACGCATGAGCTATTTCGTACCATGGCCGTGTCAAACCTAAGGCGTAAATATCGACAAAACTGCTTTATTGTCAAATGTTCAACATTTTGAAGTGAGGGTCTTGGGTCTTTGGGATGAAACCTAGAAAATTGATGTCTCGTGCCACAATGTGCAATGCCACAATGAATGGGTATAGTTTCAAAAATATTGAATATATTTATGGGGGGGGGGGTGGTTTGAAAATCTCAGCGGGACGTCTGTACCCAAAAGTATAGGTTGAGACCCCCAGGGGTACAACGTTAAGGACCTCGGCGCTTCTGAGCGCTGCGTAGCCAGTACGATCAGTCTCGATAAAAGTGAAAGATTATGGAAGTGACGTAAAACCAAGCAAATAATCTGCGAATTCAAACAGCCTTAATTCCACAAAGCTGTTCGTATATGTACGCATCTATATTACATGCGCTTAATTATTATTTTTTGTTTCTGCAATACATCAAAATGGACCTTTTGGAAAAAATCTGTACAGTAATCACCAATCAATTTTAATTAATACGGCTGACAAGATCAATGATAATTTCGGTCTCGCTGAAAAAAAAATGATAACCAGTTTTTACGAAAGTCTTTGTATTCTGCATGATTGAATAGTGTGTTAGTTCGGTTTAAGATGGTAGTAAGGATATTTTTCGCATGCCATCACTCACATTATGCATTAACAAATCTTACTACAGTAAGCGTATCGCTTTGATGGGCATTTATACACTGTTCTTATAGATGCCGGTGGAAATTTTCGTGATACTTTAGCAGTAAGAGTTCACAAATGACCATTTTGGTGACTCACGATTATTGATACCGGGGTCTATTTAGCTGTTGGTGTTTCTTAAACATACAGCTATTCACGTCCTGATAATGATAAAACAGCATCTCTCGGGTAATATTTGATTGAGCTCTTATTTGGCGGTGATTTGTTTTAGTGTTGAACTAATCACTCCAAATAATGAGATGAGAGAGAGAGAGAGAGAGAGAGAGAGAGAGGATAGAGAGAGAGGGAACGGAGAGAGAGGAGAATACTAATTCTGAACTTTTCGCCTTGAAGTGTACCTGTTTGTTGTTATTGTCAATTGTACATTGTATCTGTATACATCTGGTTCAATTTAAATATAAAAAAAATAGGCATATATATATATACATGGAGAGATACATAGCTGTTATTATTATGAACTTTAGTCAACGTTTTTAAATGGGCATTGGTTGTTATTTATGACAATTTTTTAAAATATGACTAAAATTGTAACATTTCACATTAATTTTAAGGCACATGTTGTAGATCTTCTTATTTATACCTATATATTAGTATAATACTAGTATTAGATATAATATATAATATTTATATTATATATATATATATATATTTATATATATAATAATATTATATTACAATGTATTCAGCTCAGCATATTTTTGCTTCACGAATTTGACTATCGTGATGAATGTCCTATTTTACAGAGAATCCTGAGTTTTCCATGTTTTATCGGATTCAAACACGAAGCCTGCCAATCGGACAATTACAAAGTCTATACGTTAACGATGCAGTCGTTTTCTAATTCCAAAACCAAAGAAGGAAGAACAACATTTACCGAATTATCCTACAACATAACGGTATACAGTTATTACGGTATGTGTTATTTCTAATGGTCATATAATTCCATTCCCAGAGAATGACTTAAATCACTTGATGCGCATTGTGAATGCTCTGTAAATTACTGTATACTTTCGTATGTGTCTTCACTTTTCATAACTTATTTCTGTTTAATTTTCTGTTGTTTAGTTTGTATGTAATAGCTGGGGTGTTTACACTATCGGTGATCGATGTGGAGATGCATCATATTTGTTACTTTCTGACATACATTGTATCCATTTCCGCCTTGTATAATTTTATAATTTATCCACGTAGAAATTTGCTCTACCTATGATTAATTACTTTTTAATTAGTTACAATTATTTTGTTTTTCTTCAACATTTTCACTACTCAAAGTTGGACGTTAATACATCTGTTCATATATATCTCGTAAGCGTTCACCTTTTGAAATAGGCGTATTGCGTATGAATACACTCGATGTAATTTACACGAAGGCCAATTAATAGTGATTTATCATCAAAGTGCAAATAAAGTAAATGTAATATAAATGAAACAAAAGTCTGTCAATAAGTATAAAATGAAATATATCGAACCTGGTATGTATTTCATGAAGTGCTATGGTGCTACATTCGCGTTACATGTTCGGAAGTGTTCATCAGTGCGTAATCTGTCCCCCTGGAAATGTAATTATTATTTAGCTAATAATCATTTTAATATCTGATATACTCGAACTTTACATGACGTAATTTGTTCTTGTGTAAATCCAAAGTTACTTGCATTTTTTTTTTTGCATTCCGTGTCGGTTTGTGTAAATTTGCTGTGCAATAAATATACTTGGCATCATCTGTACAGTGTACAACCCGTACATGTGTAAATTCGCTATTCCTATAATGATAATACTATACATAATCTTTGTAGTCTAATGTCCGTCCTCTGGAAATATGTTGCTCCTGTAATGGATTTGAATCTTTACAGTGTATCATCCGGACAAGTGGAAGTCCACCATCGCTGTTGCTTTCTTTCCGGGAAAAAAAGATGTGACCGTTTTGTTTGACCCAGCACCAGTAAAAGTGACCTATTACAACGTTTCTTTATTTAACGCTGATGTCAATACAACCTACCAATATGAAATTATTGGACAGTCAACTAAACACTGCTTTAAGAATGTGGTGGACGGCACGTATTATATCATAGTAAGTATTTCAGGAATTATGTTATGTATGTAAGAAATAAAGTTCCTTTTCTATAGCATGTATTGTGACGCTTTACGCCGGCTTACGCCATAAGGCGCTTTAAATAGCACGTCATGAAAAGGAAGCCAGCGCGAAGAGTTGCTGTTCATACCCTTGTTATGATTGTACTTCCAGAATTGAAATTTACATCTTATATTTACACTGTAAGGACTTATAAAATAATATGTGTGTTTCCGGTTCCCTGACCTACCTGGAAAAAATATGTCCGACATGAATCATTTTATTATCATAATGAAAGGCATATCGAAAAATCCGAATTCAATAAAATAAAATGTTTTACCTACATGTACCAACCTACCTGGACTTAAAATCCTGTGGTGATAGGAAACACACATAATATTTTATTTGGCCTAATCTTATTTCTGTCGACAAATTTCCAAGACCTTCTTATAATATTTATCAAAAGTCATCATTCATGAGGAAATGTTGGTTGTGTGCTTGTTTTACGTCACGTCGAGAATTTCACACTCATATTGAGACGTCACTAGAATGTAGGTGAAGTACACTCAATTTAGAACCCTATGCTTAGCGCTCAGGAGTAAGTGTTCTTTTAACGAGCCGATGTCTGCCGTGGACACGTGACTCTCCGTTTTTAAGGATAAATCGCAAAAGAGTTAAAGACCCGTGACACATTTCTAAATAACCTGAGTGTTGACAAGAGCAATCACTCCCTTTTCACGTCTGTAAGGTTGACGTGGCTTTGGGTATGAGCGGGGTTTGAACCTCATTAATCCTCTCAATTCGAAGCGAACACTTTAACCACTGAGCTACCGCGAACGGTGGCTATCATTTCAATTGGTAAAGATATTTAGGCAAAACACATTGGAAACGTGAATATTTGAGCAATGTAAAGACAAAAATAACGAACAGTGATCAATTCTCGTAAGTCCAAATAAGAATAAAAAAACAAGAGTTTGTCAAACACGGGACCCCTGGACACACCAGTGAGATGGGAATCAGGTGTTCTAGGAGGAGTAAGCATCCCCTATTGAGACCGATCACATCCGCCGTGAGCCCATTGTCTTGATCAGGTAAACGAAGAAATTCAGTGTATGAAAAACGGCATAACAATTGCCGTGAAACACATCAGACAGTACTTACTCAATGGCAGGCCTCATTGGCAAACTAAATTGTTATAACGACCATAGAAGTTGTGAAATGCTGCCTTGAAACGCGACTGTTGAAACCACTGTAACAACAACTTGTCTGTAAGTAACCTGCTTCGATTCAAAAACTGATCATACGCAGAACAAGTTCTTGCATATCGAATAAGTTTAGAGACATACTCACTATATGCAGGTTATAATGGAATATTGCTACATAAGTAAGGGAAGTTGACGATGGAGAAGCTGGAATCGTCCCGTTTGTCATAAAGTTGAGTTGTTAGTTTGCCGTTAATGTCAATGTTTAATAAAGTATTCAAGTATGAAGCAGACATGGAAGACTCTGTGGTGTCCTTTATTTCTAGTTCTTTGGGATATATTGAATCGACATCTGAATGAAAATCATTATTATTAATAGATAAAACGTCGTCATTATATTGAAATGTCGAATTATGTGCCACCACTAGAGATTCCAATGTAACACTATACTTCTAGTAAAACTCCAAATATGATGACATTGTATCTTTTTTTTTTTGCATGTGGATTTGACGCCCTTTCTCTTTTCGCAGAATTGTCTCGTCTATTGATAACATATATCGATATTTTCAGAAAATTGGATGTATAGCATATGTTTGTGATGCAAGAAACCAGACCAAATTTCTCAAGTATATTAAAAGCAGTAGATTCCAAAATTTAATGCAAGGATTTTGTAAGAGGAAAGGTCACTTGGTAAAGGATTTGGTACCAGTGGAAAGGTATTGAATCAAAATATACACATACCAGATATGAAGGTCTACCTCTTATATGACCAAGTTTAAATATTTTGGGAGATAGGCAGACGGAGTATGATTCCCAGATCTAGAGCAGAGAAATATACATACCCATTTAAAGGCTCTTATTCAACGGTTTATTGGTGACTTCTTGCGATACGTGTGTTTTTCCTGCAATATTGCGGAAGTAGATGCATGTATAGATGGATGAAAAGGCGAAGATAACGAACAGTAGTCAATCTCTTTAAGTCCCAAACAGAATGCAAAAAAGAGTTGGGCAAACATACACCAGGGGTGAGATCAGGTTCCTAGGAGGAGAAAGCATCCCCTGTCGACCGGTCACACCGGCCCAAAGGCCATTATCTTGTTCATGTTAACGAAGTATTTCATATTCAATATCGGTGTATGATTGTGGATATAAATTGGCGAAGTAAACAATGGTGTGTTAGAATCGTAATCAGTCCTATAAAATCCACGAATATATCATAATACGAGTGTGGGCAACACGTACCCGTGCGACAAAAAACGAAAAGCAGGATCGGGAGCGGGATAACCAGGAGGAGTTAAGCATCGCTCTGCTGACCGGTTACTAGCCCCCGTGACCCGTAGTACGAAACAGAAGAAACGGGTTAAGCCCCGACGTCAAAGGCTAGTACGCTAAAATGACAGTCTAGACAAAAGATTATGAAACAAAATCAGTCAACATATACTTAGTGTTAATTTGTAATTACAAAACAAGGTCATTAAATGGCGACCGTAGAATTAGCAAATAGTGACTTTAAATGAGATTCGTTTATAACCCTGCAACATAACTTTTTGAATAGTAATGGCCTCGCTTTAAAAAAAGTCCCCATAAACGCCAGAATGCGCTTGCTAGCGAACAACTGAAAGACTACACACCTAAGCAGGTGATAGTGGTACATTTACTACATAGAAGCGGAAAGTTTAGACGCTTGGCAAAGTCAAAGTCATTCACGTTTTAATATAGAAGTAATGTAAGTGATACTCATTCTGTCTCGTATATTACGAACTTGAAGGATGCAAAATAAAGAAAAAGCAAAACGAATAATGTAACCGTCTGTATTAGTAGATTATGGGTGTTAGTGACGGAAACAAATTGTTAACAGAAGTCTGCAGATATCAACCAAGTCCCCACGTATACTGTCGGGAGATCCCAAACTGATCTTCAAAGCAGGTATCTTACAGAAATGGTTTGATATCTATAGGCCAATGTTTTTAGTGCGAAATACATAACCGGTTGAGAATAGCGATATTAAAAGCAAAAACATGTCGCAGTTGAGTGAATCGGGCTTTTCTTGAATGATTTAAATGCTAATGTTCAATCATACATTTCTGTCGTTGGTAACTGATATGACATGTGATCTTCAAACGTTGGAAAATGTTACACAGTGTGGGCTAGCATTTTGAATATATTCAGATGTACTATGTAATATCAACTAATTAACCTCACAGTTAATTTAAAAAAAAACAGATTCATGCCGCTATGAGAGAAATGTCGAAAATTTCAAACTATCACGAAAGAAGGAGAAGATAACGAACATAGATCAAATCTCAAAATTCCTAAAAATAATCATGATAAGAACTTGTACCTCACTGTTAGTATTTCAACTTCCTATCATAATTATTTTCGAGTCTGTTTTGAATACTTGAATGTTACCGGACCTGTTTGTTGAGACTTGAATGTAAAGACAAGCTAACTGTAAGTCCCAAAAGAGATTCAAAAACAAAAATTGGGACAAAACACGGAGCCCCTGCAACACACCAGAGAGGGATCGTGGTGACCTAGGTGTAAGCATCCCGCTGGTTGGACTCGATCAGGGACCCGCCGTGCGCCCATGTTACTACCGGGGAGGATCGCTGATGAAAGTACCTTGAGATGTACCCGATCTTTGATGCCTTTCGGAATTCGTATGGTGTTACCGATCTTTTTTGAATACTTGGAATGTGGTAACGGATTCCTGTTCTTGAATACTTAATGAAACGTCTGGTTTTGAATGTTTTGAAACCTTACCGATCCTGTTTTGAATACTTAAGACCGGATATAAAATCATAACGGTTATCGCAAGTTTTATGCACCTAGAGCGGCAGTTCGACAAATTAATGTCTCTTACAGTTGATGCTCAAAGCGAAATGTTGGAACCTATATATTGAAGTAAAAACTTATAAAAGTGAACAAATGTAGTGCCGAAAGACTAGAGCCAAATGCTTCGAACGACAGAGCAAGCTAATTCCGCGTTTATACGAATGTTACCTTCGCTAGCTGTGATCCTGTTTTGACTTGTAGTACTTGAATTTACCGATCCTCGTTTGAATACTCGAATGTCACCGATCCACGTTTCGGAATACTTTATATTACTGGATACGGTTTGAATCTTTAATTGTTACCGATCCCACTTGAATAGCGCTGATTACGCTACCGATCCTGTTTGAAGACTTGAATGTTACGATCCTTTTGAAAGTTACCGACCTCGTTTTAAAGTATCTAGATTAACCCGTGATCCTGTTTTGAATTACCGAACGTTATCGATCCTGTTTTAATATGGAGATGTTAACCGGATCATTGTTTTGAATACTGAATGTCACCGATCCTGATTGAAAATAAAATTACTTGAATGGATACGATCCTGTTTCGAAATATTCAATTGGTACCGCATTGTTTGGAATGCTTTAAATTAATTGTATTCGCCATTGATATTAAAAATCTCTCAAAGAGAATACGATTGGATAATCAACAACATCTATGGGTGATTATTTATACAACATAAGCATCATATTTCTAAAATAGAATACGGTCATACTCACTGTGCAACGAACCTCGTATATCATTGTTTAAAGTAATTAATCTACACATTCTTACTTTTGAACATAAATCCTCAGTGAAATATACTACGTGCGACGGTCGATCTTTGACACCATCTGTATTGGATTTTTTTAGCATTAAAAGCGGATGGTCCTACCATTGACGTACAACTGGTGTCTTTGGCGGTAGGGGGAGGGGTAGTGCTGGCTTTTACGCTATTGGCTTTCCTATGCTACATTCGCAGGAAAAAACACACAGGGTCCAAGGATTCAGGTTTGTCATTTTACTTTTAACGTGTAATTTTGTATCACCTGTCGTACCATGACAAGAATTGTTATGTAAATACTATTTGATATTTATTCAAAAATGTGTTATTTATTCCAAAATGTTGACAAGAGAGCTTTTAAACTTGCGTAATTTGATATTGGTTATGATATCCAGTTTGAAATGTTTAATGTCCAAAGCAATGAAAACGTGAATGGATGTTTTATATATACATAAGTGCACTTGTTTCAGTTTCCTTTAGGAAAACATCTAAAATAAATTTTTTTTTATTCTGACCTGAAAAAATTCCATTTATGTATAAATAGTAAATTTTGCATTGCAGAGACATTCCCACTTACAAAAGTTCTCTTGATATACTCCAACATCAAACAAGAAAACGCAACTCTTGCTCGGGAGTTCGCAAACATTAGCAAAGAAACACTCCACGTAGATCTGATTCATGATAAACTTGACCATGAAATACCAAGAATATCAGCAGCGGGATATGAAACTTGGTACAACAAAAAACTAGATGAGTCATCGGCGGTCATCATTCTGTGGACCCCGGGGTCCGATGTGAAAGAGAAAGTTGGTGATAATTCATATAACGCGTTTAACGCAGGTGTAACATTAGCATTGAATTCAAAAACCAACGACGATAAGAAAGTACTGTGTGTATACTTTGATAAGTTGCATAAAAAGACGATACCGCGGGATATTGAGAAAGAAGTGCGCGTGTTTGCTTTTCCGGAGAAATCCTCTCAATTGTCTTCGTTTCTTCATGGAAAGAGGAAGGTACCAAAGCTTCCCGTTAGTAGATACACACGATTAGAAGAAGCCATATTAGCAATTAACCAAAATAATTCAAATATTGAAACTTCCGTTAATTATTTGATAGAAGAAACAACAGGACATGTAGAAAGAACAGAGGATTTATCCGAGAAGAAATTAGACCAAGAAATTTCAGAGTTGAAAGATGAGTTACTTCGGAAAAATACAGGCAATCTCAGCAATTCTAGCAATAGTTCTGCATCAACAGCAGATAATCCGATGTATAATCCTTGTTGTCCTATACATGGACAAAATCTGACTAAACTTCAGGGAAATTTATCCAACGTGCAGCGGCAATATCCTGAGAGGTTCCCCGCTGTAGTTCATAAAAACCGCCATACTAATCATTACGGAGAGCAGAGGCGTGTACATTCTTGCCAACATCCATTCACCCATGATCATCCCGTGCATATCATGAATTCAGACTTCAATACAGGGAAACCATTTCCATGTCACGAGCGAGATCATAGAAATTTAGCATCATTCAACGAACATCCAGGAGAAGATCTGGATGAGCGCCAATCGCTTATAGATCATGGATATCATAATAACGATATTGTTCCTAATATTCACGATAACAATCCTGGCATGTTAGGACATGACATTGGTGGTGAAGACTTTAACCATCCTCCAACTAGAAATATAGAACATTCATTCGGAAGACAAGGACACGAGTTCAGACATAGAAGCAATTCATTACAACGTTATAATGAATTTGGCGATGACGTCAGTGAACATACACCTCTTCAGCACCCGCAATTCTATTTAGAAGAAGACGAAATTCCGCTACAAAATATAAGACCTTCACAGCGATCCGATTCTGTGTCTAGTGTAGAATCTAACTGCTCGANCACACCTCTTCAGCACCCGAAATTCTATTTAGAAGAAGACGAAATCCCGCTACAAAATATAAGACCTTCACATCGATCCGAATCTGTGTCTAGTGTAGAATCTAACTGCTCGAACTACTCCAAGGGAAGTGACAGTATTGCTAGCGATGACCTTATGATGTCTTTCCAGAAATTCATTTAACAGTGCTGAATGTACTGAGTGTTTAGTATTCTTCAATGCAATCAATTGAGCAATTTGCTTAGCGTCAGTCAATCTACTGCATGTCTGGTTAAATCCCTCATTTACATTGCATGAAACACTGTTGTAAAATACTATTGATTTCCTCCATTTGTACAAATAATGTAAAATATTTAGATCCGCTTTTGGTTATATTTTGCTTTAAATCCGCTCCTGGTTATGTTCATGGTGTCTTGGATTTTATATCCATTCAAATGAATTTTGCCAAGAAAGTGAAATTCACACCATTTTAATTTGAGATTCTAACTGGCTTTTGATTACTGCAGCGAAAATAAGGGCCAGTACAACGTTTCTGCGTGTGCTACTTACATTGTAACGGCTAATGGCCAATCGTCCTCAGGCATAACTAACAATTTATTTGTTTTAGAAACCGAAAACAACTAGTATTTTAATTATTTGCATATATCTTGTTCGCAATATTGTTTTTTTTATGTTTGAATAAAGGGTATCAATTATACAATTCTTTTTTTTCATATTTAGTAGCTCACCTGATCTGAAGATTCCTGTGCACGTTTCTAGCCACATATTGTACAGCGTTCATCTGTCCCTCCGTAAACCGTTTTGCAAACAACCAATTTGCAAACGAACTGCCTACAATTTAGCATCCTTGTATGAAGTGAAGTCAGTCCCCCCTCCCAAATAACTACACTTTCTTTTAAGAGGAGGGATTGGAAAACTTGGTGGGTTCATCTAAAGATGTTTGGGCCAGGAAATAGATACGATTTATATGAAAAGATCTTCAATTAGTGCAAATTAAAAATTTGCTCGTTATGGTCCTAGGGTAGGGTAGGATTGTAATAATGAATTAAACATATACGTAAGGGTATGTAACAAAATCTTTATCTTAAAAGGGATGTGATCATATTTAGGGCCCCGCCGAGTATCGATGTAGGGTGTAGGATACATGTAGGGCCGATAGTACTACTTTAGAACCATTAATAAATTCCGGCTCGACGTAATTTTAGATGGATGGTNAGGCCGATAGTACTACTTTAGAGCCATCAATAAATTTCCGGCTCGACGTAATTTTAGATGGATGGTGAACATCTCAAATAATGATCAATCTCATAAAGAAATCAATTAAGAACAGGGCGGACACGTACCCTGAAAACACAGAGCCGATGAGGAAAGAGACATTTCCTTCAATGGAACTATATGAAAATGAAGCGTTGTTAATGCATACAAATATCACATTGAAGGCTACAGATAAGTTTTTTCCCAAGTGGTCGTTTCTAAATATAATCTGCCTGATAACATTATAAAGCGGGTTACCTATTATATGAATAACATCCCAAAATAGGTTTTGGATGACTGATCACAAAATATGCTTATTTCATTGAAGAACCAGTTTCAGATCATTTCAGAATGTATAAGCTTTAATTCATAGTAAGAAATGATAGATTAAAGTATTGAAAAGTCAAACTTATGATCCTAATGACTTCGTATTTCTTTTTAAATATTATTTGGAATTTTTAAGAATCCACGTTTAGTTTACACCAATTCTTGCCTGTGGTATGGAACAATGCGTCCGAAATTCCCCCTTTACGGCAATCAACAGATGCAAAGATGAGGGTAATGTAGATGCTTGGGTACGATTATTGATCCGAGGCAACGTCAATTAACATAGGAAATGATCGTTCCTTCACCAAGCGAAAACCAAGGGCATTTCGAATTTGACCTTAAACCTTAATAATGTAGACCCCTTGCCTCTTTAGTCATAACCGTCGATGCTACGTTAGTTATTCCGAAACGAATCATAAAATATTGTGCCACTTCGCTTATATGTTGTGGCATCTTTTCATGGAACTGTCTGTGGATTTATCAGAGTTGAGATCAAGTACCTAGGAGGAGTAAGCATCTCCTGTTGACCTGTCACACCCGCCGTGAGTATTTTTATCTTGTTCGGGTAAACGGAGCAATTCGTAGTCACACTAAGTATATAAAAACGGCATAACAATTGGTATGAAACAGTGAATCAGCATTTGACCCAAATAATCTTATATAACGTCACAATATATTTTTCTATGTTCGATATTCATTTTATCTACAACTGAAGATGGATGCCAAATCCAGAAAGTGCTTGTATTAAGTGAATGTGCCCAAAGTTTTTGAATGTAAAGGCAAAGATAACGAACAGTGATCAATCTCGTAAGTCCTAAATAGAATACAAAAACAAGAGTTGGGCAATCACAGACCCCTGGACACACCAGAGGTGGGATCAGGTGCCTAGGAGGAGTAAGCATCCCCTGTTGAACGGTCACACCCGACGTGAGCTCATAATCTTGATTAAGTAAACGTAACAATACGTAGTCAAATTAGTGTGTGAAAAACGGCTTAACAATGGCTATGAAACACATCAAACAGCATTTCACTAAATGGTAGGTCATATTGGTACACTAAATTGTTATAACGACCATAGAATTTACGAAATGATGTCTTTAAACGTGACTGTTGAAACCCCTGCGAACTAAATGGTTGTGACGAACATATAATTTGTGAAATGCTGACTTAAAATGTTACTGTTGTCACCTCTGCAACATGAACTAGTTGGTCAGTAGCCTACTTCTATTCAAAAACTTATCTTGTCCAAACAAGCTATTTTGCGTATCGAATCGGTTGAAACATACACATCACATGCAGGTGATAATGTAATATTGCTAAATAAATAAGGAACGTTAGTGATGGAGAAAGTGAAATTATCTCGTTTGTCACAAAACTGAATTGTTAGTTTGCCGTTAATGTCTATGTTCAATAGAATATCTAAATATGACAGACTATATAGTGTCTTTCTATTTAGGGTTCACTGGGATATATTGGACCGACATATGAATGAAAATAATTATCATTATTAGATAAGATAGATTATAGGAATATTAAAATACCGTGTTAAAGGCCATAGCTAGATATTTTTCTTCTCTTGTGGATTTTACCTCATAAGAAAATTAAAACTGGTCACCTAGCAAAGGAGCACAATCCTTGCCTATGGAAATTCCAATACACTGTTGGAAGACCTGATCACCAAAGACTACGAAGGTATTGTTATATTTTAGAGTACTTGCACGTAAAATCGTAGTAGTGTTTAACAATGCGATTTTTTAACAACTGATCAATTGATATGAATATTTCCTTTCCCCATTTTGGTGAGGAAATCATTGTCTAATCGTTAA
>CAJDSM010013579.1:11817-36840 GCA_903981925.1 Ostrea lurida | reverse complement strand
GGCTCTAATTGTTATACAAACACCGTGCATACGTGTACTTTTGTGAACATTATTTGCTTCAGACCTGATGAAGACCCGCTAGGGTCGTAAGCTAGTCTCGGAAATAAATTATAATTGATCAAAAAGATGGTGTTATCTTTCCATATATATTTCTTCGTATGAATATACAAATAAGTCTGCCAATAACGGGGCACAATTAGTGCCCATAGGAATACCAACGGATTGATGGAAGACTTGGTCTCCAAAGACTACATAAATATTCTCGATAAGAACCCCAAGCATGCTCTGGGCAATCAGAGGGGTTTCTAACAAAATATGTGTCTTGTTTCCCAACGACCAGAAACTTGTATTTTCGGTGCCGTTTTTGTTCAAAAAGTAATTATCTATTACTAGTATCTGAAAAAGCCTAGATTTTAATTTATGGTGAGAAATTGTTATATAAACTGTGAAGAAATCATGACTTGAAGTTTTCTAAAAGCTCGAATTAGAGTTTTTGAGAATCCACATCTGATTGATACCGGATCTCATGTGCTCCATTTCGAAATGTTCAGCTAAAAATTGTAAAACCTGTGACATATTGATAACTAGGAATTCCTTTGCTAGTAATCTCAAAGGACATAATTTCTGTGCCAAACTTTTCACAAATTTGACCTGTAAATCTTCCAAAGTTGTCTACGCAATTGTGGTTTAATTTATGTTGGGGAACTAAGAGGTCACTGAACAAAAGAATACCTGGTAGAGATTTCAAATAAATAGTGGCGTTAACCAACTTCTCTACAAACATTTTAATTCCCCATATCATTCCATGAAAGTTAGAATCTTAGGAAAACAAATTACCATCATACAAACAATCCCACTTTAAGTACCACTTTTCGTAGACAACGAGAAGATCACTGGATCAATACTCTGGGCACTGCATTTACTTATGGATGCAATGATACTGTGCAAAATGTAGGAAGTTCACTAGTGAACTAGCAAATAACGTGGATGTGATGGGGTTTTACCTAATACACAAAGACATAAACGGAGGACTTTGTGGACATCGTTCCTATCAAAGACCAAACATACACGATATCAATCTTCTTTCATCAACAAACAATTAAATCTACATCACTTTCGCACTAATCTCTATTCTGTTCCATTTTGAACAAATTATTAGAAGATGCCGAACCTATTCCACACTTGGATTCTTCAACACCAAAATATATAGACTAAAGCTATAATTATGGATGGTGCCCACCACAGGCTCTTTAAACCACCGCGGATTATGGATAACAATCTTTCCGAATCTTCCGCCGGTTCCTTAATTAAACTCAAATTTACTAATACAGGAATAGATGCCGTAAACCGGCCGTAAACATACCGTATATATATACTCGCCTATAGGTCGGATTTTTTGCAAGTAAGATTTTGGTCCAGAAAGTTATGTCCACACATTAGTAAGGCAAGCTTTCCATTTGCTCAGAATAGTACTTTTGTGGAACGGGCAAAATCAGTCGTCACTTCTGATCTTGTAAATTGCAAAGTCAGACCGATTCTGGCAAACAAGTGAAATTACACTGACGTCACCCTGTACCGACTTTTAAGCGGCTGGTGCCACCTGGCATAGAACATATATCTTCAAATATGATAGAAACCAAACCAAAAAAAAAGAACAAAACAAAAAAAAAAAAATACAATAAAGTAAACGCATAATATATAATAATAACCAATCACAAACATGAAGAAAAAACAACAAATACAAAAAACCCAGAAACAACAAAATATCATAAACCAACAACAAACAAACAATCAGAAAGACACCCCCCCCCCCCCTGAGATTTAACCACACATCAACCTCGCCGTACCCTAAAAATACCCCCCCCCCCGCCGCAAAAAAAATATCCACTCACATCTGCGATTTCTGTAGGACGAGTATACTGGTAAGCAACCATTCTTCGTCATAAAACAAGTTCATATCGTCATGTCATTCCAGTCATATTTCAACTTCATAGGTGTCGGATCCCGGATCCGAACAGGGGATGGCTTACTCCTCCTAGGCAACCTTGATCCCTCCCCTTGATGTGTCCAGGGGTACCATGCTGTGCCCAAGCTACATGTGCTTGTATTTTTTATATTGGGGACTTATGGATTGATCACGTTTAGTTACTATCATTGCCCCTCTAACTTATTCCAAACATCTTTTTCCTTATATCTTCATCGCTCCACATCACATTCACAACAATGAATTTACAACTCTCTGAGCGAGCAAAGAAGACCATTTAACAAGTGCAATCAACTGTAAGGGTCGTCGCATTCGCGTCCTCAGATCAAATCAGAACTCATACACTGTGTGATATGAACTTGGCGGCTTCACGGCGCATCTTCCTGAATCCTCTTTTACCGAAAGAACTCAGCGCGCGTTGTATATGGTCCGATGTTTTCGTACACAGTATAAATATCGGCGAAGTGTATTGAAAAAGTGTGAGGCCGAGGGGGGGGGGGGGGACGGATGTGTACTCAAGCTCGCTTTACTAAATAATGCTACTATATGAAGAATGCTAAATGGTCAAGTAGGTAGACACCGCGGCACACTACTGGCTAACATTAAAAAGCTGGAATACACAGTGCATTATAGGAGATAAGCGATTCCTGACCGCATCAGTCAAACCGCCCGAATGAACTATTCACTATAACTTTTACACAGATACAGTGTATCCACCCAAATTTACTGCGATACTTTCATAATATAAAATTTACTTTATCATATCATGTGCACTCATCATCTCTTGGAATTTTACTTGAAGACTAAAGTAGAACCCTGCTGATCTATGGAGATGGAAAAGCATGATGTCGGAGTCAACGTTCAACTATCGACAATAACTGCCAAAGTTTCATTTTGCCTTTTTCGTTATTTTCAATTTTGATTTTTCTGCACATTAATATTGGCAAACAAAATTTTAGCCAGAAATAGCTTTACCCGGCCATGCAAATCTACTTGAAAGCTCTGTGCAAGGATGGCAAAGGAATTGTTTTGGAGGAACTTTAACAGTAGTCTGTGAAATGTTTGGAGACTTTGATCCAGCAGGAACCTGTCAAAATACAAAATAGACGTGTTCCACAGTGGGCACCATAGGAACATCGTTATCAAAGAACATTGCAGAGTCTTACCGAATCGTAAGAGTGCCCATCTTAAACAAGTACCGATCATAATACTCGCCGTACTTAAGTCGGTTTCACCTATAAGTCGGTGTGTAGTTTTTTGAGATCATTTTGAAGGTGCAGATTGTTGCCACTTGACCCGCCCTATAAGTCAGTACAACTTTTGCCAGAGATCGGTTGGACAAGTTTTATATCTCCAAACCATAAAAGTCTATTCGTCCGTATCAACTCTCCTCCGTAGTCGACTGTCGCGTAATTGGCCTCCCTTAGTTTCCAAAACTATTTTGACTACAATGATATGGTATTTTAATTATTCCTTCTCCAAAATCAATATGCCATGTCGAAATTCTCCTAGCTACTTAACATGTGTTCCAATAAGTATTCTTACTATTTTTTATTATAGTAACGCCCATGCAACCATTTTCCTGTGATCCATCATGAATCGGTCATACTTGATAAATGCGATCATAGCTTGTTATTGCACACAATTGATACCATTGATGATTTTCCGCCCACTAGAAAAAAAGTACTGCATATCTTTCTTATTAGACTCGGCCTATAAGTCGGACATAGACTTTGGGTCCAATTTTTACTCCCAAAAATCCGACGTATAGGCGATATATACGGTAGTTTATACACTGTTGGAAACTAAAACCAAGGGGAAATATTCCGATTTTTTTTCAACGAAGAAACTATTGTTGGTAACTGGTTAGAATATTCAATGCCAGATGAAATTTTGATTGAAGTGTACAACTTGTATTTTCTTAATAGAAAAAAACATAAATTCAGTCCTTGATAATATCCAATTAATATGGCAGCCAGATACCATTAAAGAGACAAGCACTCATAAACAATGGCAAAATACAAAACTGCCCAGTCAAAAACTATTCGTTCAAAGTTAAGGACATCATGTACTACTTGCAGGCAGAACACAAAACTTTTGGATATTCATATTTTTGTCATTATGATTTTGGTTTTTTCTTAGCAGCAGGTTACAACCACTGGTTCAGGCCTGCTGCTTCATACCTAGTGATCAAACTTAGCGTCACCTAAGTAAAACAAATCTTCCATTATCCATTTCAATTTTTGTTGGAAGTTTTTTTTAATTACTTCAACAAGTGTGCTCTTTTTTTCAACTTTGGTTTGAAAACGAAACTAAGACAGAACAGTTCCGACTTATGCCACTAATATTAAACTTACCCAACAGGTACTGCACACTTTGCCTTTTTGGCGGACCAGGCGGCAAAAACTGTGACGACCCCACATACTTATATTTGAAATTTTAAAAAATTTCACAGGTAGATGTACATGTATACAGATTTGAACAAAGCTTTTAAAACTTTGTTGAAATGCATGCTTGTTGTGTGTGAGTGTTTAATGAGAAGAGAATCAAAAGATGGGCTCATAACAGTGTATGACTTCACCTCTGTTAAAACTGTACATTCGTACGATGGCTGATACTTTCTTCCTAAAAATAGCATTAACTGAATTGATAACTAACACCATCAATATTACAGAAATCAAGATTTCCTAAAATAGCATTATTCTTGAATTATAACTAACCAGATGAAGTACATTCAGTGATATCCTGAAAGAAGATGTAGACCACATTCATACAATAATACTGGTGGATATGCACTGAGCTATACAAATACATAGATGTGGGTTGATTGAGATGATTTCCCACCTTTTCAGCCTCTGAGTCCTTTATCTCCATCTTTTCCCTGTCTGTGTTTGTGCTTTCTGTCGCTTCCTTTTGGGCATAACATACAAATAGAAAAACGGTAACAAGAAGGGAACCCAAAAACATAAATAAAGAGCCGTTATAGAGTGTGTTCATGAACTTTACTATGTAGAGCATTTACAACGTGAAATGCAACACTACTTCAGGGCGGTTTTCATTCTGCACCCTTGAAAATACTTTGAATCTGACAGATCCGCAGTGAATGAGCTGTGCTTTCTTGGTTCCACCGCGTACGAGTACGTCTCCCACCTGTAGGCGAACGGCAACGCCTTTTTATCGCCGCCGTGTTCTCGCTGTAGTATTTCTATCTGTGCTGAGAATAAACAAGGGTCCGAGCGCTGCCTCTTTACGACGATAAACCCTACCCATGTCGTACCATTGTGGCGGATACTTCCCACAGGTTATAAAAACTCTAGACAGCGCAACTCTTCATGTGACTACTTTCCACCCTGTGTGCATGATGGTAAATCACAATCCCACTAAATCGCGAGTAGGACTAACGGAACATGCGAACAAAGTGAATATTCACTAATACAACTATTTCATAGAACAAATCTTCTTAGCTGGCAAGACCATCTTTCTAGCTATCAAATAAAAATAATACACACCCAGATTAGTCAAACTCGTTGTGCGGACGTGCCACAATTTGACTTAGTACTATCAACTCACAATTGCATTCCAACTATAGCTGCTCGACTCAGCATCACATCTTCATAGCGCATTATATCCAGCTGCACTGTCCAAATTAAAAACGAAAGGATCGTGGATAAAAAGGCCTAATGTCCCGAGCGACCGTCACCATGCATGGAAGGGTCTTGTCAAAGGATTCTACACATGAGAAATATTAAAGGTCTATCACTTACCTATCAAAAGCTTATGGCCAATGTTTAAAGTTTTTTAAAAGTAGTCCCAAATTTCAAGGTCAGTGATTTTTCTAACATTTTTACAAAGGTCCCGTGTTTCGATCATGGGCAAAAAAATTGTCGACATAGTTTGCACGTCAAATTGTGGCAAAACTCTAGTTTTATCGTAAATAAGTTCAAAATGATATCAAATCTAATATTGCCTTATTTCCACGCCCATCTCATTTTCTTTACCCTTCTAAATTTTTCAATCTATTCGTAATCTTTTCATCGATTTCCCAAACTCGTGAATCATTGACACTAAGATATCTTTTTTTTATTCAAATTAATAACTTTCTCCTTCATCCTAACTTTTTATTATTATCATGGGAACTGAATTGCGGGATAAACATGTAGTGCAATTTTTGGAGAGGGGCTAAAGGGCCGAAAATTCGGACCCAAAAATGGCCCTGAAAAACAATCACTGCCCAATGTACGGTCAAGGTCAAACATTTACAGGTAACGCCAACAGAAAGCATCCTGTAACATAAGGATGACACGACATGTGAATCGATTCAAGCCCTCATAAGTAGGCTTACTCATTCGTATAGGTATATAGCCAAAGTTAAAGCTTCAGCGACAGAAAGGACAACAGGATCAAAAACAATATGCCGCCCCACCCCCACCCCTGTACTCTTTATGACAGTAGGGGCTGATAGAAATCTGATACTCATTTAATAAATAAGTCTTGGCCACACTGCAGCACGATATACAGAAAAAGCAATTCAGAGTGAACCTTTCTTGAACTAACAACACTCATTGAGCTCTCGGAGTCTTACATTTCCGGCATGACCGATCATCAGTGATCTCTCCCCTGGTTCGGGTGTTCACATGCCAAGCTAACGTCACAATTTTCGTTCCTTTATCCCAGTTCTGTACTGTCAAGAACCGGCCGTTTCATGAAAAACATAGAGTCTTAACAACGCGTCTTACGAAAATCACGTTTAACTCAGGCATCTATGTCTTGCTTACTATGATAATATAATCATCAACTCAGTATGTCTGTGCTGAGGGATTTTCTTTAACACATGCATTTCTTTATAATGAATAAATTATATTACAACATATTGCATCTCGATAGCTTGAGGCCGTACACCATCTGACAAATTTGCATCCCACAAAAACCGCATTTTCAAACCTAGATGATTGAAACCCTGTTTCAAAGTGATTACCCTCAACCTAGCATTGCAATACATTGTTTTCACTATATATTTGAATGAATATCGTATTATATCAAGACTCATTTGAGTTGTGACACGTCTTGCTCGACCTACTGTCCTTCACTATCATCCATCATGTTTATGAGCAGACTGTGGCAAAAGAAAGTAATTCTAACATTTATTACAAAAAATGCTCAAAACGACATCGCTTCTAAACAATCTCACAGCAAAAGCCGAAACGTGAATAGATTGAAGCATGTGATAATTATTTTACTTACTGATTAGATGTGTCAACACGATTTGTGCTAATACTAACTATACCACCACTGCTCGAATGAAGGTGGTCGATTGTACCTTTTCTTTTCTTTAATTAAGGGAAACATTATATGATTTTCACACCAATTCGTTTGCGGTCACAAAACCAGAATCGCTGGTTTTGTCACTTACTATAAAAGAGACTGCTATATTGGTATTGCTCAGATTCTAAGGTTATTTGTTCCTACATAAGTGTCAACCGACGGCTTCTCGTGTCTTCATTAGCGATCACGATGGAAATAATCTCTCAACTCACACACTCTGCCCTCAATGCTATTTCCAATAATGTATTGCCAAGTGTATCTGTTCATAAGTCTACCTTGCGCGAATGTGAGATTAGTTCAAATATATTTTCCCCTACACAAAAAGCATTTTCTTCACCATTCGTATGCCTTACTAAAACAATACTCACCCTGCAGAAATTTGTTTTCTTGGAAAATCGGTTAATCTCTCGCCAGCATTTTGCAGATTTGGATATCGAATTCTGCATAGAGATCTAGTCCGTAGTCCTATCACAGCGCGTTGAACAGAATTAATATAACTATTACCAATTGCGTCTTAGGTCAGGACTTCTGTTAGTTTTTCAACAATAAACAAGTCCGTATCGGTTACAACAAGACCTTTCTCTCTGCCACGATACGTACTTGCTGAGGCACATGCCTGCCATTTAAGAAAGGCATATCCCCCCCTCGACTAATCCTGTACTCCACATAACTCATCCGAAGGGCATTTGCGGTCGATATCCTTCTTATAACACTCGCATTGATCAGAATTGTGAAACTTAAGAGACGCAAATCAATGACCTCCATCAAGTTCCTTTTTGTCCAGAGAGCTTGGATCCCTCGTTGAACATGTCATCTAGGAACCCTCAAATTACTTCTATACTGGAGAGGTAACCGGTTCTGTGTCGACTCGCGCCTTTGAACGAACGAATTTGGAACAGGTTGTTATTCTGCCATCTGACAAACTTTATGAACCAGTTCTAAGCGTCGACTTCGTAGCCGGTGTAAATAAGTCTCAATATCAATCTCTCTTCACGAGCTCAAAACCATTTTACGATTGGTACTTCCATGTCCTCTCAGTGACGAATTTGACACCTTGACGATCACCTGATTCTGACTCATCTACACTTCCTCTCATACACCCGGACTGACAATAATTCTACTTATCTATGATTTTGTTGCCCCGAGTGAGTCGTGATTCCCAATATCAGTATGAGCGAACAGGAAACGTTTGCTACAACCTTCAATCAGACATCCCAGAATATAATATCCGTGCGATACGCGAGCTATGCTTTTCTCAAATATAGTATTGTGCATAAATATCGGGTATGCATCGTCATGGTGTTCTTTACTGCCCACCTTTTGACCTTCTTGACTCCCAAATCAATAGGAAGCATCTTTTGTCCCATAGTAGTCCATATGTACTGATATGGTGACTCTAAGGTCGGAACCAAGATAACCCACATTTTAGAGCCCGGAAAACCATTTTCGCTATTCATTGTCCAGTTATGCTTGACTTTGACCCTTATTGACCCCAAAATCATACGGAAAACTCTTCGTCGCCATTTGGTACTTCTAGTCATAGGTTTATTCGATGATCGGATTCTAGGGTGAAACGATGGACACTAGAGCCGGAAACGCCATTTTGCTACTTCATTGTCCAGTGTGCTTGACCTATGACTTTTAACCCAAAATAGATAGGGAACATCTTCGTCCCATGGGTAGTCCATATGTGCAATATGGTTACTCTAGGTGGAAAGGATAACACTTTAGAGCCTGGAAACCATTGCGTCTACAGACGGACGGACAACCCGATTCCAGTATACTTCGTTGCGGGGGGTATAATTATGTTAAGAATTTATTATAATTTCAAAACTGCAAAAGGAAATTGACAAAACCTTGATTTAAGTAGGTCAAGGTCTCCTCATTCAACTTCACTGCAGGAGAGGTAGCTGCTCCAAGGATATACTGAAATCTATAAATAGCAAAGGTCAAGGCCACAATTCTCTACAGTATGCCTTTTTTGTTAAAAAAAAATTCTTCTTCTGAGTATTTGTAGACTTTACAATTAAACAATATGTAGTCAAACTTGATAATTCAATGTGCTTTTATTATCTTATAAATCCATTAAATAGTCTCTTACCCATTGTCCAAATTCTCTGATTTGAATACAGGCAATGCCAGCAACGCTTCACTGTAGGACAAACCAAGTTTTACATTACAACATTTATCTGCAAACTTCACAAGATTTCATTTTTATACAAACTTTTCTAAGATTGCATCTAGTGCAACATAATTTCAAACCTGCACACATTGAAGTCACTTGATCCTCTTAAAGGACTAATACATGCATTACACCAAAGATAAACTACACCTATTGTGATACATATTTACTGATAGACCATAAAATATATACTGTACATGTTCTTGTCTGGAGGTCTATAAGATAAAACATTTTGAATCTTTCTTACTTCACTCCTAAAGGATGTCAAAATGAGTAAACTTCTTAGCTGATAAGCTAAGCCAAAGTGTCAAAGAATATTCATTTTATTCGAACCTTTTTTAACCACTTTTGCAGTGACGTTCCTTTGAGCAAAGTATATACACATATTGTTCAATTTAACTTACTCGTATTTTCTGCCTTTACCAACAATCAAACACACAAAATACAGGCTACTTCAAGGCATAATGAATCTAGATTTAATGATATAAATGTTTTTTAAATGAATTAATTTGTCCTGTTCAGGAGTTGTATGGGAAAAACATGATAAACACCTTGAGTTGTATATAACAATGTGAGCAGGGTCACCTAGGTATAAACTCCCACAGATTAGCGTTCAGTTACCTAGCTGGTAGGTAACATCCCTTATGGCTATTAATTAAAACAACATGCATGACACTTTTTAATTCAAATTAAATGTAAAATATTTGCATTTTAAATATCCCCACCCAGTGGAACACATGTACATGTACCTTTAGGAAGAACATGATTGTTAACTCTGCTTGCGAAACACTTCATAAAGAGTTTTTACTTAATAAAAAAATAAATAAATACAGTCAAACCTCGTTATCTCAAACTCGAGGGGACTGAGGAAAAACTTCGAGATATGCGCAGCTACGAGATATCAAAGTAAAATACTTAAAGAATTAGTGGTTGGGATTCCCAGATCACTTCCACATAGCCATGGTATTCGAGATATCGGTGTTCGAGATACCGAAGTTTGACTGTATTTTCTCCACTATGTCTGCAGATTTGTTTACACATAAATTGACTACTTACTCTTATTTCTGTTCAATATGTGACAAAAAGGACCGTACAGTCTCACTATGTAGAGCTTGTCGTAATCCAAGCTCAAAAAAAGGAACGTACCTCATATTGTAGCTTGTCCCAAGCTCATAAAGAACGTACCTAATATGTAGCTGGTTGTACCAAAAGCTCAAAAAAATGTAACCTAATATTGTCAGCTTGTTGTACCAAGCTCAAAAAGAACGTACGCTAATATTGTAAGCTTGTCGTACCAAGCTCAAAAAGAACGTATCTAATATTGTAGCTTGTACCAAGCTCAGAGCTGAGGCATCAAAAACAAAAAGAATGTACCTCATATTGTAGCTTGTTGTACCAAGCTCAGAGCCGAGGCCGGAGAGAGAGCCATCAAAATCAAAAAGAATGTACCTCATATTGTAGCTTGTTGTACCAAGCTCAAAAGAACGTACCTCATATTGTAGCTTGTTGTACCAAGCTCGGAGCCGAGACCAGAGAGTGAGCCATCAAAATCGGCCGCCAGGGAGTCGTTGATGTCCCAGCTGGTTATGGTGGGAACATGATGAGACATTTTGGAACGCTTGCTTCCCTGTGTGACCACATCATTCAAAGACCACCCAAATGACATTGGAATTACCTTAAGTAAAGCCATTAAAGACATCATACAAAATACATCATACAAAGACCACCCAAATGACATTGGAATTACCTAATGTAAGATATTAAAGGTCAATCATTTGTATATTATATGAGAGTAAAATATTATTTCAAAACAACAATGAACAATTTAAAACTGTCAAGACAATGCATAATTATTCAATTACACCAAAACTATGTTTTCAACATAACAAGAATACCTGAGTGTGCATAAAAGTTCTTAGTATGTAGACTGTAGAGACAATAGATTGTCAATCAAATTGTCAATCATGTCAAGCTAATTTGTCAATTACTACGTACACTTTGCAGCAATACCGAGGCTACCTAATTATGTAAGGTTAGTGAAAATGACACTTCACAAATCTCTCTGATTGTCATTTTGTTGCCAAAATTCATGACGCAATAAAAATGTCCAATAGTTAGAGACAAAATTGTGAAAATTTAATAACCCAGAGATGTTCTCCATGTTTAGTATCACATGATCATACCAGTCATGTGACCCAAAATTTGTTTATTCCAACGTTCCTGCAACAAATTGCTTCTGCTCAAGTGGAAGATGTCATGACCATATAATGTAGGTAGGAAAATAAAGCACTGCCAAATTTACGTGACAAATTCTGGCAGATGATACAAAATTTTCTAGTGTTGATCATTAAAATGTTACTAAAAATGTTGAAACATTGTCCAATTTTCATATACAACAATCATTTCTGTTCAGTACTGATTTTCCTTGAGAAACTTTGCTTATTAATTTGAAATTAAAAAAAAAATTTTATATGACATTATTTCAAGACTTCAAAACTAAGTCCTGCAAATTCTTATGGACTATGTAAATTCCTATGGGCTATGTAATTTCCTATAGACTGTGTAATTTCCTACAGATCATGTTGTTTTCATGTAAATCTGACATGGAATTCCTTAAGCTGTGATAATTTTCCACAAAGTGATAACGACCAGAAGTAATTTGCTGCTAATCATCAGCATAATTATGAAGGTCGTGTAAAGTCTTACATACATGTATAGCGTAATTTTCCCCTATTTCTACAAAGTTCAGAAGTATGCATCTAAAAGATTTCTCATAAGTTTACTCAATATATGACTTCACTGGACATAAAACAACTGATCATTTACATGTATTAGGGAGACACAATTAAAACAGTTTCACACAAAAATTCTGCTGCTAGACACATTGATGATAACCATACATGAATACATGGTGTTTCAGATTAATGCTAATTTGACAATGGTGGAATTTTGTATCCTGTTTGATGTGCTCCATGTATTGACAAAGTTGCTAATAGCATGATTAGTGCAACAAACCAGCTCTATTGACTAAAGCACGGGAAAAAGTCTGAGCTAAATGTGCACATTTGGTCATAATCACTTTAGTCCCATCTCCCTGACCTTAGATTAGAAATTCGTGTAGATTATTTTGTTTTCATTTGATACTTGTGGTCCCCTACACAATACAGGCAAAGCAATAGATGCACGATGAATTGAAGCAAGTTGATTTCCAATGTCATGTTCAAATTTGCTAAACTCATCCTTCCATTCTTCATTTGCCACTACTTCACTTATACCATTCCTAATTTCACACTATTTGTTGATGTTGATAACTGCTTGGTATGAAAGACCAAAACATTGCAGTTAAATTGACGTCAAAATGCTAAGTGTAGTCATTAACTGCCCTTTATTCCCGTTTTTTTAATACAAGGCAATGCAACACAAGATATAAACAATAGTCAATAGTGACCTTGGCTTTTGACCCTTGACATTGAAAATCAATAGGGTTCATCCACTCGCCATGGGCAACATTTGTGGAAGGTTTGATGATTCTCTGATGTTGATGATTCTATGATGAATGTTGTGTATTCTATCTTGTTCACAAGGATTTTAAGCTATAGTCAATGGAGACCTTGACCTTTGATTCTTGACCTTGAAAATCAATAGGTTTCATCTTCTCTCCATGGGGAACATTTTGTGGAAAGTTTGATGATCCTCTGATAAATGCTCTTGCTTCCATCTTGTTAACATGGCTCCAAACACACACACACAGCCGCACACACACACACACATCCGAACGGAAGCGATGCTATATCCCTTCCACAACTAGTTGCAAGGGGATAGTAAATATTTAACAGAGTTGGCGAAAGATGCCGGCCCACCGGCGATCTCCGATAAATTTGATCAATGTCCGATAGTTTTTAGAACCAAGCCGGACACTGTGTCCGGTAGATTTTCAGAATATACAATAGTAAATCGTTCCAAACCTAAAATATTAATGTATTACTTTTCGAAAGTTGTTTATCTTATTTGATAACAAGAAAAGTATGAATAATTATGTGATTTTTTTTTCTTATCGAAACAAAATACCGGAAATTTCAATTTTGGTTTCTACGTAAGTTATGTATATCCGGTATCGAGGTTTGGCGCGGCGAGTAACATGTGCCAAGATGTGTGGTCAAAGTCATTAAAAGAAAGTTGCTGCCAGAAGTTGATTACACTTAAAAAATGAACAAAATATCACATTGGATTAAAGACGGACAATGGCTAAAGTATGACGATGATCATTTTGATGCACAGACTTGTCAACTAAAAAAAAAACCAAAAAAAAAAAAACGAACCAACTATCCAAACAGTTTTGTTAAGGCTATGGTAATTTAAAAACAAGTGACTCGCTGATCACGAGTCTTCAGGATATGCAGTAGAATATCAAATTGAAACTGAATGGTGTAACAGTTTATTGCTACATGTATATGATTGATACATGTTGAATAAAATTGCATTTACATATTTTGATGGTTTTCTATTTAGTCCGCAAATTTTAAGTGTGTCCTGTAGTTTTTGTCTTTTTAGCATTTTAGGAACACTGTGCGACAGATTTTTTAGCTCTTTCGCCAACTCTGATTTAATGAGCAGATTAGTTCTTTAAAGTGTAAAGGACCTTCACTCATCTCAATAGTTACATCATAAAACATATTTAAATAAAATGTTTTACCTACCTACCCTGCCTAATTGAAGGGGGGGGGGGGGTGAAATAGGAAATGCACACATGTATACAAGTATATATTTCATTTTGGTCATATGGTAATTATAGAGATCTTGTCCAAATTTACCCATCCTGGGCTAAGTAGAAAATAAATACATTTGTCTATTTGTATGCACTTCCAGTTGTAAGATTGTTAGTCCCTAGTTTCACTAAAAGTGTTTAAGGTGGATCCCACTTCCATGGAGCCTTGGGGGTAAATGTTGGGAACCGCATATGAACATTTAGCTGCACTCGCTCTAGAAGTGTAGCTCCGTCAACATAGTACTATACGAATAATTTTCACACCACATCCACAAAGCTTTAAACAAAAGTGGGACACGGTGTTGTATTGTTTTTGTTTATGAAATCAAAATACTTTGAAATAGGTCATTCAGATACCAAACCTTTCATTAAATTAAGAGATCAAACATATTTCGCAGAAACAAAACCACACCATTCCAATATATATCAACAGTACATATTGTTTATGTACAAAAAAATAAATGTCCATCAAAAACTTTACCTTTTAAGTCGCAAACAGAGAGCAGTTTATACCTTGTTTACAGAAAAAATTTCACCAGCAAGTCAATGCTGCCAAAAACAAGGCCTTCAGTTTACGACATTTAAACATGTCGATTTACTTGATTTTCATTGAAGATAAATAAGAAAATAATTACTCATAGCATTAATTTTATTTCTACCTTTATTTTACTGAATTAGAAATTTAGATAACATATTTCATAATATTGGAAATGTCGTAAATAGTTTACATTTCAATACAATCGGGCTCGGAATTCCGAATTTGATTGGTCATATGATCTCCTTTGAAGGGACGCGACGCGACTGAAACAACTTAATTACTTTCGTCTTCGAAGAAAGAAAATCTTGAATTGACGTTGTGAAAGTGATATGTGAACTTGAATGGATAAGGTATCTGATTTATAATTATTATGTTAGGTAGAAGGCTCCCAATATTGATTGACACTCATTGAAACAATATAGTAAATGTATGACAAAAATAAGCGATTCGGACACTTGTGAATGTACATGCTTAACATCATGCATAGTTATTAACCACAATATGGCCACATGACTGCTATATACTAAACGTGTGGAAATGCAAATATTTTAATTTTCTCTGGAAGTAAAATAATTTATTATGAATAATTGGTATAAAATCAAATTAAATGCTACACAGGGTCAGGATTGCATCATAAGTATTATTATTGTTTTGAACCATACCAAAATGAATGATGAATGATGCAGAGTTCTTGAAAAATTTTTGGAAGTGTCAGACATTTGGACTGACACTATTAGAAATAGTGTCAGCCCAAACAAAATTTTGTCAGTCCAAAAGAAAAAAATACATTCCTTTTAAGATTTTAAATATTTTATTCACGATAAGCTAATTGTATTCAATCTCCATTTCAGCTACAGGTTCATAAATTCTTCTTTCATGCATTCTCTTCCTTGTCTTGTTGACACTCTGGGTCCTTATTTTCACTTGATATGTATAAAACACCCTCTTTCTCAACTTCTCTCTCTCCATCTCCACTTCTCTTCATCCCCCACTTCTGTCTTTACATCCTGCTCTCCCTCTCAAATTCTCTCTCAACCTAAACTTAGCTCTCTCAATCTAAACTTCTCTCTCATCTTCCTCTTGTCTGTCAATATCGGATATTTATTTATGAATTTCTTCCTCTGCAACCAATGTGTAATGTTGGATTTTCCGATAATAAAGAGTTTTCCGAGTCAAACTAAAGACAAAATCTCCCAATTCTCAAGTCCTGAAACAAGCAGGTTTTTTTCTCCCTCATAGCTCTTTAATAGAGGTTGTTCCGATCTCCGTTTCATTGCCTTCCCAATGTTTTGCATCGTTTGAAATGTTATGGGCCACCCGCCATTTTGGATGGTATAAAACGAAATTCGATCTTTATCGGACATCGGGACCGACAATTTAACGGACATTTACTATTTTTATCGGATAAACCGACATTACCGACACTTTTCAAGAACTCTGATGATGCATAGTAAATTTTGTCAGAGTACATACATGTTTTTAGTTTCTAAAAGGCTTAGTAAAGCTAGTGTTAGTAAAAAAATTTCCTCATCCCAAATTATCATTTTTCTTAATGAAGTACTGCCCAGTTTTACTTAATTACTGTCCAGAGTCATTAGTGTTCCAAGATGGCGGGGGTATAAACACAAGTCAAGAGTTTTGAAAATTGTTTTTGCTTTTATTTTGTATCAGGAATGTGTAGCGTCGGTGAATAAAGTGTACAAAATATGACTTCTTCCCTTTGGTTATTTCTTCTTTGGGACCATGCAATTTCTCAAACAATTCCTTGAAGTTTTTCTTAAAGAAAAGTGTTTTTAAAAGTCAACTTCGCTAAATTTTCGAACTCTGTCTTCATAAATATCTTAAACAGTTACAGACTGGACGAATTCCCTAATGTAACTTAGTTTGATTAGATCTATACAAACTGAATCGCACAATCATCAATATCTTTGATATATGCTCATTCACTTCAAATGTAGTAAGGTCATTGAACATTCATATTGTCAAAAACACTTTTCTTGTGCCACAGCCGCCATATTTAAACAAACACTAGATGTTTTATTTATAAAATTTCCAAAGCATGCAAATATTCAACTCTAGTGTCACAAGGGTTGTTTAAATCAAACACAGTCTAGGAACCAGCTTATATTTTGCAGATTGAATTTTTGTCCAGAAAGCAAAAATTCAGGGAATGCAATTTGAAGATTATGATTTTTTCAAAGTTGGAAATAAATACAAATAAAACCTTGTTATGTTGTTTACTATAGGTTAAACATTCTTTTTGAAGAATTTATCGTGTTAACTCTGGATATTTTACTCACAAACTGAATTAAAGTGCGAAGCACTTTTATTTTAAGTTTGTAGTAAAATGTCCAGAGTTTACACATCGATAAATTCTTCAAAAAGAATGTTTAATTCTTTATAATTCCAATTTGTTCACTGTATGAACAATTTTAAAAAAATTTAATAGTTCCGTGCGTTACGTTGTTTGTTTTTCATGCGCGTATTGTGACGTCACGCGTTTTCGGATTTATTGAATGTGTAAATTCTCGTTTCGATTTAATTTTATCCAATCAAAACCATCGTAATAAGAGGACATTGGAATTATAAAATATTACTTGTTTGAGTCCCTTTAAATTGATATTTATTTTAATTTTCGACAGATTTTTAGGTAATTTGCGTGATGCTGGGCTTACAGACACATCAACTCAGTGTGCGAATCCATTGCTAGTAAATTCGTATCTATTACACAGAGTTAAGATATTTTCACCCTTATACAAGAAAAATCATTTGCAATGCTTGCATTATCTGACAGTGTTCAACACTATCTTTTTCACTATAGGACTAGTAGATTTTGTAATTCACTAGTCCTGCTAGGTCAGTAGCTAGTCCAGCTGATAGAGATAGGGGCAGTGTGACTTTCCCCTATGTTGTTGACGGGGCCCAACACAGAAATGTTTTTAAATTCTAGAAGGAAAAATTAAATCCTGCCTATCTATTGTAAAATGGCCTAAAAACTCATTTTAGCCGGCACTGATTTTATTAATTCATCTGTCAAACTAACCGGACACAGTTGCTCAGTACCCGGTTAGTTAAAGCATTCAATCACTTCATAATGGGGGGGGGGGTGTCAAGAGTTTGAGTCCTACTCGTGTCATGGCGGCCTCAAACCTGAGACTTACAAATAGGTAGTGTAATGTTATATACATTGTTATTTGGTAGATTTAATTAGTGCTAACTTTGTTGTACATATTTTACTTAATTACTTTTCCATTTGTTACAAGGAAGGAACAGGTCACTCTGAAATTTTGACAAACTAATTGCTTGTGTTGTTGGACATTTTAGTGCTTTATTTGTATTTTCACTGTCAATTCAGTCTATCATGCTTTTCTGTGATAGTTAATTAATAATTGTCATTTTTTATGTACATATATGATATGTGTATCTTGATTGAGATGCATAGAAAGTGTTTAATGGGAGTGTGTGTGCAAATGGGCATGTGTTTGTGAGACTGGGAGTGTGTGTGTTTGGGAAACTGGGAGAAGGGAAGATTTATTACATATTACTTATCTCTTCAGATTGATGTGTGCGTGCGAAATCCATTCACCCACAATACTTGGGAGAAGGGGAGGTTCACCAGCTATGAAATTGCCATACAGGTAAATTTGATGATTTTTTAATAACTCTATTCTCGGTCCTTTGAAATAATATGGTGCTATTAATATCATTTTAAATTTAAACATTTTATTTTACAAATATGAATGGGATCGGGCAGCAGGCACAGTCTATTTAAGCCCTCTCCCTACATAAAGGTCAATGTGACAGTTGAATAATAAATTAATTACTCTGATAAATATGAACAAGTAGTATTCAACAGAAAATAGACAGTACCGGTAAACAAAAATTAATAGCATTTTCAATTTTTCATTAGAATACAGAACTGTACTTCTGTATCAATCTAATTTTGTGACAGTATACTGTTTTATGCTTGAGCAGCAATATATATAATTGTAATATATATATAATATTTTAAGATATGCAAAGGATTTTCAAATCCCTTTAGACTATTGATTTTATTCATTGTTTTCAACTTTCTTTTTCAGACTGATGTTAAGTCATTTTGTCTGCAGTGTTCCGCCACCAGACGGCGCTTCAAAGAGTTTGAATGGATACATAAGTGTTTAAAAAACCATCACCCTCTAGAGTACGTACTCATGTACTTACTGACATTCACACCTATTGTACTTATCACAGTGTGGAATTCTGTACCTCTCACTAATCTGCACTGATTCAAGGACATGGGGTTATCAGTATAAATAGGTTATTTATATCAGGACCTACTATGCAGCAATTAATGCACTCAGTATGTGTTTCAATGATGATTTACAATGTACTGCCAAATCATTTTAATTTATGGGGGGGGGGGGGGCAATGTTCTTGGGTAACCAAAATTTTGCTGGTTCATGGGGACATAATTTCGTGGGTAATAGATAAAATGATGTGAATGGCATAATGTTTATAAAGATTAAAAGAAAAAGAAAACATGTTCGTGGGGATGTTAATTTAAGGGCAAGAGTGACCCACGAAATTCACAAACATTGGTCCCGACCCCCACGAACAATGATGATTCCACAGTACTTCATTAAATATGAATTTTGATATTTTTAGTGATATTTATCACCAGTAATATATTAATTTAGCTTAAACAATATTTATTCAATAAATTAATGGGATTGGGCAGCAGGCTCAGCCTATACGAGCCTTCTCCCTAATGATTGAACAGGCTATCTACATTATACAGAATTGTGTGACATATAATGAATTTGGAGTCTATACACATGTCTAATCATATTTAATCGGTAAATGTTGATTGCCATCTGCTCACAAATGTCCATTCATGTGTTTGCTCAGTATGCAAACTTTTGTTCGATTTTAATCAGAAACATTGTATAAAGAATTTTGTTCCTAGTTTTTAAGGAAACAAAATTTCCTCTGTACATGATATTCTCCAGCCAAATTTTGACAAACTTGAAGATATTACCTTGCATACAGACCTTTGCTCTTATTAAAGTTATTTGTGTTTCATGTAACAGGTGAAATGTTCAAGGTCGCTGAAAGGAATTCCAAAGTTTTTGTGTAGATTTTCATGTCTCAAAGTTCAAATTGTTTTTGGTCAGTCTTTAATAGGTCTCTTTGTAAATGTCCTCAACATTAACTGATAACTTTTGAAATATATATTAGTAACTACATTGTACTATTACTTGATGAACTTGAGAGCTCCAAGGGTTGTTTCTATGTGACTATATAGGGTCAAATGTCATGGTCAAATTTGCCATGGAATGTTGGCTTGCTTAATTAGCTTTGTGTGCCACAGACACATCCTATTCATCCTAACTTTTTTAGACTTGCAGGAATGATACACTTTGTGTAATGTTGTTGATTCATATTGATTCTCTAGGATAATGGTCAAGGAAAATTTTCAAGATTTAAACTAAGTATGATATTTGAGTTAGTATCTTTCTTATTGAATTTTTATCACAGTTCAGGAATGAAGTCTTGGATACAGGTCATAGGAAGGGTTTCTGTTGATTTTTCAGTCTAGGGCATGTAAACTTTCCATATATAATCTGATGTTTGTTGTGTATATTGTTTTGGGTTTTTGGGGGGTTCTTTTTCCTTAAAATGCAATTTGCAAGGATGAAGATTTTGGTTACTTACTGGTTGTCAAGGTCACTAGGTGGAAGTTTTTTCTGGACCCCTTGTTTGTTTTGAGATGGACCTCATTTACAGTGTGGACCCTTTGTTTGATTGATAGAGGCCTCAATAACAGGAAAGTTTATGTTTGTTTCAGGAATCCCCCAGCACTGCCACCGAAGAAGTTTTTTGGGGAACGCTTTGATCCATCGTTCATAGCATTCCGGATGAAAGGTCTCGAGGAATATCTAAAACAGTAAGTATAAAAAGGTGTATTTCCATGGAAAACTTGAAAGGAGTGTCAGAAACAGTAAGCCTTACATGTATTTAATTATATTTTAAATGTGTGAAAATTTTAAGGGGTATCTAAAATAGGAAGTACTATTTCATGTATTAAAAAAAGTGTTTATTGAGTGAAAGTGTTGAGGATCTAATTAAGTAGTAACCATGATGCACGTACTCGAGTCTTTCATATTTGAAACAAGACTGCTCAGAGACAAATTATTGATGTATCACTGGGTAAGTTTCATTCCTCTTTTATCTCTGTTTAGATACATGTTTTGTGTGTGATAATTCTCCATGTTAATACAGTTGTGTGTGATAATTAGGGCCCCGCCAAAGCCCTATAGTAATCAGCTTGTCTGTCTGTCCGTCACAAACAGTTTTCACGTGATAACTTAAAAGGGCTTGCGCCAATTAATATAAAACTTTAGGACAGTGTAAATATCCATTGTGGTCAGCTCCCTTTTGATTTTAGAAATTTTCTGATATCACGTTTCAGAGATATGGCACTATAGTGTTTTTCAGTTTTTGCACAATAACTGAAAAACGCTTTCACTAATCAGATTGAAACTTTTAGAAAGTGTATACCTTCATAGAGGCAAGCTCCCTTTTGATTTGGAAAAATTTCTGATTTCCCATTTTCGAGTGACTTCTTATGGAGCGCGATTTGATTGGACCTTCACATGCTAGGCAGACGACACAGCAAACTCCGCTTTTTTGAGAAAAACTTAAACAATTTTCCAACTTGAATAATAGATTCAATTTTTGAGTGGCACTACTTTATTGAATTAAATCCCAACTTTACTGTAATAGGAATTCCTCACATTTTGAACGATCAGAAACAGCTGGGTCGACGTTTGGACTCAAGCCCCAACTAGGACCAACAAAATACCAGAGCAAAAGATCAGCTTTCATAATTTTAAAAGAAATGACTCAAGATCAAAGAAGTTCTCTTAGCTCAGTTTTATTAGCTCAAAAACCAGCTGTTATATGAACAACATTAAAACACAAAGTTTCCTGTCATGACTAGAATATTTATTTCGAACATATTCTAAATAGTTTTTAAAACATAGAATAAAGGAATGATTATCCACAATACTAGTACAAAACTTGTCCCTGAACACAATGACACTCCATTACCTATAGGAAGCATGTACAACCTGACCTCAGACTCACATACAGCAAACTTATACAGTTGTTACCTACAACATTTGTTGTGATGCGCGAGCATCATGGTTAACAACGAGATAACAAGCCAGCAAGAAGAAGATCTACAAACTAAGCTTCCTGGTAACTTACAATGTCTTTAAAAATTTGCTTCATTAAAATTTGTTAATTATTATTAAAGCATTCTGCGAAATATGAGGATCAAACACCTTAATAGTAAAACCCATTATAGTAAAAGAGTTTATGCATGTTATTTTCATAATTACGTAATCTACTAATTAGCAGTTTTGATTGTCCAAACATACCTGTATTTAATTTGTGGGTGGGAGTAGTCTTACATTTGGTTCGATTTGATTTATGCAATGCCTTGATACATACAATGAATCTCCGATGCCATATCAAGTGACATAATTATGGTTATAATAATAATGCATGCATTAACACAAAATGATTTTGATGTTTGCACTCTACACACAAGTGTTTTGGCATACAATCGTAGAAAAATGAAATGTTTTAAAAAAAAAATTCCAACATTCTAAATGTGTAAACAAACTTATTGTACGATAACCTTATATTGAGGTTCAATCCCTTGCCGGGGACGTCCATGAACATATATAAAAAAAATATTAAGTTTAGCCTTATTAGATTGTTTTGAAGAATAACTATCAGATGGTAAAAGGACATGTAGTTTTTACAAAATACAAATACAGTGCAGAGAAGTCACCTTAGACAAGATGAATATGTATAACTGTACCAATTCCTGACAAAATAATGTAAAAAAGTATGACAACATAGAATCCATTTCTCCAATCAATGGCTTATAGCTAGCCAAGCTGATAAAGATTAATACATATATTTGAAATAATCTTTACCCAAATATTTTTAAAAAGATGCAAAATTCAGTTTTACAACATGAAGCATTAATCTCCTTTATACAAGCCTTGTTTTATGCAGTCTTTTGCAAGCCAAGTAAATGCCGATTCGCTTACCTCAATCTTCCCTTGGCAGATTTAGTTGAGTTTCTTAAGCCTTTAAAAATCGCGCTTTGACTTGCTCAAGCATCCCAATCAAAATTACGCCATTCATTACCTGTTTGGTTATGAGTGAAGTCTGGTCCTTGGTTTGTTGGCTTTGCCACTGTATTTTGCCTAAAAACAAAGACGTACAATTTTTGGGGAAAGATTCGGAGTTTTTGACCAGTTACTAGGATTATGATTAACGTGGTCGCACACCAAATGATGACACGAGGGCAGTATGATCTGTGGAATGTGCCCTGGAATAAACTGATAATACTCGGAAAGATGTGAGCATCGAACATTAAAACCAAAGTAGATTGTTAAGATCAGAAGGCAAGTTTTAATAACGCGATTTATTGCCTGAAACATAAAGGTGCATTATAAGCACGCATACAAGTACGTACACCTAATAAAAAAATAAACATACAATTGTTCGTCAAGAGCGATAACTTCGATTGTCCGTTAGATGGTATTTAGTGCGACTAAATCTCTAGGGGAGATGACAGAGTAGGAGGGATAAGCGAATCGGACACTTTCAATGGCTTTTGCGAAAGATGTGTTTTTATGTAAAAGGTGTTCAAGTGTTTTAAAATCATAAACATAAACTTGTAAAATACATACACAAAAAGACAGAAAAAGGCAACCCTCTGTATTGCATTAAAATGGTAGATAATATCTAATTGGATGAAGAATTCCTGAAAAAAAAAAAAATTGGTTGTGAACGTGAATATGAATGCAAAGACGTACCTGGGTAAATATAATAAATGAAATCATTTCAGGAACTCAATCAACATTTTCAAACGTTTCCTCCATTTTATACTGTGGGAAGGCATCAACAGAATTCTGTTCTTTCCAAAGCTAACGAATCAGAGTTCTCCAAAGTGTTTAACGGGAAAACTGCAGTGGGGTCTTATTGCGGCAATTTATCCCAATGGTGATGACCTAGAAGAATCCGGTAAAGACGAGGTCACAAGATGGGTACTCGACATCTGACAGCCGATGTCTCAATGTCACTCTCATTAGATTGACCCACTGTCACTGAGAGATTCATCATCATTTAAGTACGGCATTTCTGAATCCTCACCATTCTGACTAGAATTATCACTCACCAAAGCACCTGGAGTGAATTTTAAAATTGGAGTTAATTAAACAGCAACCTTTACAAGTTAATTGGGCTACAGTTTTCTCAAAGTTTTGTAATTTCTGAATATCAATGTTAATGCATATCCATATATTTTTGTTTTATTCTGTAATTCTAAACTATAATGTACCGAAAAAATATATTTACCTGCACTTTGATTATCTCCCTTACATTTCCAAAGTTCTTCCCTATCGCCAATCATCAGAAAATATCCCCCTTCAGGAACTGGTCCAATTTCAGCCGTGTCAGTTACTTTGAAGAAAACAAAGTGAAGAGCCCTCATCGCAGAGGTACAAGATCCTGCTTTAAGTAATCCTGTACAACACAGAGAATTATCACACATCAACTGTAATCAACATGGAAATTATCACAACACAACTGTAATCAACATGGAGAATTATCAACAACTTACATACTGGGATTATTACACACATCCTGAAGAAATGACTAGAAAAGAAAGGTGATGTGACACATCCACAGAGGGCCCTGCCTGGTTTGAGCCATTAAATATGTTACATCTAATTCCACAAAATATTTAGACCATTAATGATATTTGACTCTGATCTTTGACCCTTTAACGAATATTGGTAACGAAAAGGGTTTTAAGTGATCCCTCTGATGATTGACCTATGCTTATATCACATTCCGCAAGATAAATTTTTTTAATGAAACCTTTGATGCAATGACCCTAAAAATCAGTAGTGTTCCATTCTTTCCTCCATGGGAAACGTGTGCGCAAGGTTGATGATCCTCCTGATGAATTACCCTTGCTTACTATCTTGTTCACAGATTTCCATACACAAACAACACAGTCTTATGGATTCGCAGCAGTGTTCTATATTCCTCTCCACAACCAGTTGTGGAGAGATAAGAATTCTAACACTCTCCAAACTGCCATACAAAGTTTCTGCAAACATTTTTGAGTTTAGCTTCCCTTTTTTATCAAATTTCCA
>CAJDSM010013578.1:1922-14117 GCA_903981925.1 Ostrea lurida | reverse complement strand
GTTCAGGACCAAAGTATCAGTAATGCTGGAGGGCTTTTGGGGTCATGGACTGATGCCGCCCTTTTTAAAATGGCTTTGATTATCTTGTTAAACTATTAGATGCTCAACCTCAAAAACCATATATTTTTTCCCTTTTTTTATCCCCGGTTTGTTGAAGCCAAGTTCATTGACACATAATCGTCATTATGGATAATTGAAGATGACAGATGTATAAATTTATAGTCCACAGTGGCACTTCTAATCCAAACTACGCATTTTCTCCAGTGAAGCAGTGCTCAGGTGAGCGATGTGGCCCATGAGGCCTCTTGTATCAATCAAATATCAGGGAAATCTCTTTTAAAATCTTTCATTGCACCAGATGATGGATATTTACCTGAAAGCTTCCTGATATGGAGTAATTTAAGAGCTTGTTTAGATAATGCCCCCCCTTCCCCCCTACGAGGGTTGGGTAGGGCCACAATAGGGAATTAAAGTTGCTAACTAACTGCTTGCTTGTGAAGCAGTGCTCAGGTGAAGCAAATGTGGACCCATGGGCCTCTTGTTATATATAACAGCATCTGACCAAAAGGACTCAGTGAATGATGTAGTCCTGAGCTTTAATGTTATATTTGTATAAATGTACATTCATAGGTCATATAGAAGATATCTGTTAAGAAGATATATCTTGGTAAACTTTTCCCTATAATAGCAGGCATTTTATATAATTCTGTTCTTTTTCTGTGGAGCAAATCACAGGTGTCTGATGACAATGTGGCCCATGAGTCTCTTGTTAACGTGAACTTTCCTTATTTTACAGAGTTGTATGAATATTGTCTGAAAGAAAATATTCGCTGACAAGAATCTTATCGCCACAATGGAAAAAGCAAGGGTATGAAAATTTGTGCTGTCTACGGTGCATTACAAACAAGAGACAACAACAAATTTTGGCTCAACTGTATCTGCCGTGTTCCCAAGTCAAACTAGAGGCATAAGTACAGATTTTAGCTGATGTTCAATTTTACTATCTCATCCTTAGAAAATGTAAATCATTTTTTAGGGGCACAGTATTAACCCATAAAAATATAGGTACAAGTATGTACTTATATTTTGGCATGTTATACACTTTAGATGGGGTTATTATGATAAAGCAACATAATGTCTGTCCATCCAATGCCATCATCCATTTATTTTATTTCTTTGTACAACATCAATGCTGATATAATGCTTTGTAGTTCCCATTTTGACGTGCCTTTATTATGTAAAGTCTATTGCTTTTCAATATTAAATTTAGCTTGGGTAATTCAGATAGAAGTCTTCTAATTTCCTTTAAATTGCCTTTGGGAAAGTGATATTTTTTACCTAATTTCACTTTTAAGTGACTGATAAGGCCCTATCAGCCTCTAGTATATCAAAGTTATTCCACTCACTCGTGATTGTCATAACGATTTGCAAAACCATTTAGATTGTTGCATGATGGGAAACATAAAAATTGGTTGGAATCTTTTCTGATAGTTACATAAGATATTTCTATGTCCAAAGTTGTGTAGGAAGAACAGCAATGTAACAAAATATTGAATCTAAGGGCAATAACTCAGTTTTCATTGATATTTTTTTTCCCAGTCCGATTTTTGCATTTATTTCCTTTGTTACAACACACCTTAACAGTTCCTGAACTTTATTACGTTAATACTGTTAATATGTTGACAAATTTTATAATCATTCTGTTTAAAAGAAAATTGCAATGTATGATATTCTGTGTATTCGAAAAAGTGTGATGCCCATATATTTTATTTGCATAATAACTTCTATACTTTTATCAAATATAATAGTGAGTATCGATCACTATGGATTAAACTTAATATGTTTTAAAAAAACTTCCTTTCAGGGGTAGATCTGTGGAGTGTGTCCATTGTGTTTGTCGGGGTTGTTCAGGGAGTGATTGGGACTATACCATTCCTGCTCGTGTCCTCCCAAATACTTGTTATCGAGCATCCATTCAATTCAGACTTATGGAAAATATACCTCTCTTTAATTTGGGAAGAACTCTTCTTTGATCAGAAGTTGCCAGCCAGGAACCTAAGTGTATTAACAAAGCAGTGAGAAGGTGGACCGATGCAAATGCAATTAGCAAGAAAAATCGCCATTTTTTCATCATGTTTTATGGCAAAGATGTTTTAATTTCTATGTACATGTATTCATGTATGTTTTATATTTGTAAAATAAATATTGAAGTTTACATATTATTTGTCATATCGCAGTGTACATTCGGCTTTGTAACACGCAAGATGGATTTCTTCGTAATCCAGAATGATACTCTTGAATGGACTTTAAACAAGATTGGGTCGCACCAAAATCATGGGTGATCGCAAAGCACGAAATCGGTTTACAACAAGGTCGATGATCATGTTCCAAAATTCGAACCTGCGATCAAAGTTATAGACAGGTCTTGCATGGTCCACCACCAGTCACGCATGGACGCAAATCGATTGTTTGTTGCAACTGGATTTGACATCTAATCGATTGGTGGTGCCTCCTATCGTTTACAACCCGCAATCTATCCAGACTGGAGCACGACCATTACTCTTGGTGGTGTCACCAATTCTAGCTATGCAATTTGAAATTCAATAGTGGCTTCTGAAGTTCTACGAATCTTGTATACTTGCTATTGCGTACAAGTTCTTCATTAAGACAAGAAAATGAATTCTGTTGTCTAGATTAAACGTAGCACAACAAAGTGGGTTGTTAGCTGAGCAAGCATTAATTCTCCACGACGAAATCAGCGTAAACAAAGAAATTGGTTTCATCCCAGGGTCGAACAGTCACGGAGCATTCTTCGGCAACAAAAAGCTAAGTCGGAACAACCAATGTGATTACAAACATTATCCAACGACCACCTTACGACTGCTGTGATCGTGCAAGACTCGCAGGGCCTCAACTTAATCAGTAATGATGGTCTGCTGATCGTGATTCATGTTGGCAGCGTTACCCCGTGCCTTGGATTAATCGTATGACTGGGTCGCTGATCGTGACACTTTGTGGCACGATTACCCTTGATGAGTTGTTGATTGATCTTTTTCCAGTCGTAGGTGATCACGCGAGCCATGCTGTACCTACCAGTCTGGTACGATCATCTACCCTCCTATATATAAGTCTAAAGGCCCCGGTACAGTCACGTTTTGGCGAGTTAATAACTGCCACAACTCCTTCATGTTGTTCGTGTAGGACTTGAACGCTATTATTCTTTTTGCTTCTCCCGGGCCATTTTTGTTCTTGGAGTGTTCTCAGAAACTGCCTCAAGGACTCAACTTGAGAACCTTTTAGGATATAATGTAGCGATATGTAGGATGTTGCGGAACGAATGTCATTTTTGTCTGAAAAATGCAATTTTTTGCTTCAAGTCTAATCACTTTTTATCTTCAATGAAATCATTTGATATTTACAAGTAGGTAATGATGCGTTATGGTCACATTTTCAGATTTTGCATGTGTGCTGCATTTTGATTGGATAAATACAAATCAGCGTTAACTTTGTATAAAATAAAGATAATTAAATGATTATTCACAGCATAGTAGATAATATAAAGTTCTACAGATTGTATGTTAATAAAAGAATTTGCAACGCGCATAGCATGTGCATCATCTTTTAAAGCTCCCCAATTCCTTGATTGACCATAAACGGTTTTGTTTCTTGACGAATCTTTTCAAATTGATAATTGTGAATAATCTTGATTAATCTTAAGAGAAGGAAAATATAGTAAAATTTTCATTTCAGCACGTGCATTTGCGCGTGTGCTGATTTGATTGGACGATTTTGGAAATTGCCGTAACTTTCTTAAAATGATGCAAACAATTATAAGAATTAAATATTAGTATATCATTGAATCTTTTGAATGGTATCAAAAGTAATACTCTATCGTACGTCACATGCACGTGCATTATTTTCGTCGAATTTCTCAGGATACTAAAATGGCACATAATTTTACGAATTAAAGACTAGAAACAATTCTCATTTAATACTGTAAGGTTTAATGACCGAGTCGTTCTAAAGAGTGGTGTCAAGAAAAATCCTTTACAAATTCGCGTGCGCGGACATTGTTAATTTCTGATTTCTAAATTCGGGCTCTCTGTTCTCATGTCTTTTACTGAATGTTAAGAAAGTGGTGTCTTATGGTGACAGATTTGGGTATGTAAAAAATCACTTGCATAAAACAAAAATGACACCACTTGCTGCAATGGGGGAAAGTTGAGACATCTGTAATAGTGCCCCGTTACAAATAATGTACTAGTCACATAATGTAACATCGAGATTTGTTATAAATTCTATTTGAATAATACAGCCGTGTAGTTTCAACTATACACAGTACTTGAACTCTGGACAAGTTCACGGGCAGAGAAGGACGGACAGCGGTCTGGATTTCTCTGCTAGTGATGGTTGAACGTTTGTTGTAGTGGGGCCAGGCGGAAGCTTCAGCGGCGATTTTCCTTCGAAAATGTCATTGACAAACCAGTTCACTGATGCTTCATGGCTTTGCTGGAAACGCCAGTGTCTTGGGTGACCTGCTTCAGAGACTTTTGTAAATGAGAATGGCATAGGCTTCCCTCCTCTTCCTGGCGTTCTTCTTGTCCCCAGTTCGTCTGGGCCTTCGCCTTAGTGGCGGCTTTCCTTAGCTCCTTTAATCCCGGCTTTGGGTGCACGTTACGAGATTGTCTGAAAAGCTATGATTAGATACAGTATTATTTATTTATTCCAAATAGGGGCCTTCTTGGGCATAATACATACATGATTGCTCATAATGAAGTATGTCGAAGTAGTTTTACAACATGTTTCAATAGTAATAGAATAATAAATAAGTGAAAAAAATGAGGCCATGTTGATTAAACTGGTAAATGCAAGTTGCCAAACACTACTTTTTACAAGATTAGTACAGAGTATACATTTAATAAAAACTAGTAGTATAAGCTTATAGTAAAGAACATAACACGAGACTGAGCTGACTGAAGCTTATATAGTGCGGAGCTGCCCGGAAGGGGCCTATGCCACGCTTTGGTGTGCTGTGTCGAGGGGAACGGTGGTAGGATCGACCCTGGATAAATCACGATCATTTTGGTAGTGTATTACCAACAGTAAGGAGAGGTCGAAATCATCTAAACGTTCACGTGTATTGCGAGCTCAGAATAAGATGACCTGTTTTGTGACAGGGTGACGTGGTCATCCTCAGCACCAGGTGGATCGACCTCATTCTTCCTTACCAGGTGTTGGTGATACCAGGGGCGGATCCAGTAATTCGGTTGGGGGGGCGTGGATTTTTTTTTTCAGAGGCACAAGGGATCTAGGGGCCGCCTTAAGACCCCAGTGGGTCCATGGCAAGGCCTTGTGGTGGGCGTCCAGGGGGCAGCCCCCGAAGCTCCTGAATTTAGTTATTTTAGGAGGTAAACAATTTAAACCATATAATTAGCCCTCATAGGTGAAGTATACACCCTCTCCAGGGCCGACCGTAAACCAGGAATTTCCCATTTGGGGGTGGGTGGGGGGGGGGGATGCACAAGACATAAGGTATAAGGATTTTAAAAGCCTCAAGTCAGGTCACAGCTTTTCCAGGAATAACCCTGGTAGGGGTCCAGGGGGCGAAAGCCCCTGCGAAGCTAAGACATTTCGCATTTTCATTGCGTCCTGGGGGTGTTTTTAAGCCCTAAGGGATCCCGATGGGCCCTTGGTTAGGGGGTCCAGGGGGCAAAGCCCCCAAAGCCTGAGAAATTTTAGCATTTTCATGCGTCTGGGTTTTTTTTTTTAGGCCCCTAGAGGCATTCATTATTGCTCTGGTAGGGTGGTCCAGGGGGCAAAGCCCCAGAAGCCGAGAGGGTTTTTTAAGCCATCTACAGTTTAAATGGGGGGGTTGCACCCCACTGGTACAGGCTTGTTTCTTACAAGCTAATGACAGCTAGGTAAATTATTGACCCGAGATATTTGCACATTAAATGTGATATATATATCCCCGAATACCCTAAAATCTTTGAACATTTTAGCGCCCCTCTCTAAAATCCGACCCAGTGTATCGTGCGCAGATGCGCTCTCTCCTTATCCCTCCATTCACTACTCTCTCGCTCTCCCATTATCCCTCCATTCACTATCTTCCTCTCTCTCATCTTATCCCTCCGATACTTCGATCCATTCCACTATCTTCTACTCTCTCTCCTTAATCCCCCATTCACTAATCTTCTCTTCTCCTCCTCGTTTTTTTTTAAATAATGGGGGGGGGGGGGGGCTTTCCTTTAATCCGCGCTGATACTGACACTGTTGAGGGGTGAAGTTTGGGGACGTGTAGGTTTGGGTTTAGGTCGCAGATCTGTTCGCAGAATGGAGGCTTGTTTTTTCGGGTGGCACCTTAAGTAGGCGTCTCCAAAAATGTCATTGACATTTATCGCATTTTGGTCAGCGACCAACCTTTGGCTTTGATGTTCAATTTCCTGCAGGCCTAGTTCAACCAGTTTAATAGACTTTTGCGTCCACAAGTTCACCTACGGGAAACCGTGTATCCTATGCCAAAACAGTAGAAACGATACCACGGGGTGCATTGAACAACTGTATAGCCAATCTGGCTATCATCTTCGGCACATCCGAACGAATTAATGTTTACAAGACGTTCTCGTAACGGCGCTATTCCTACCGTGTTATGTAACCACGGGGGGGCGGCACTTACATATAACGCGATAGATAAGGGATGTTGCCGCTGGAATAGGTAGCCTTTTTCCACTAGAGAATATATGACAGTATAGAAATCAGCATGAAATATATGAATAAAGGTTAATGTTTACTCATTAATTTATATGAAATGGCCTTCTAATTTGATCCAGCTTTGGCCAGTTCTTGTTTGTCATATGGGAAAAGGTCACCATTTGAACAGAAAATTATAATGAAAAGGTATACAATTCTCAAATCTAAAATAATTGAAAAGGGGTGGGGGGGTCTGCAATGTCAGCGGCACATCCCTACCCATAAAATTACGAAGTGCCCCCCCCCCCCGGTAATTGTAAAAAGATTAAGACTCTATAGGTACTTCGAATTACTTGTAAATTACTCAATAAAGCAAAAATCTAACTAATGCTCTACAAATCTTCATTAGATCAGCTCTTGCATATGGTTGTCAGGCTTCTACAACTCCGGTTGCAGGACCTATCTTCAAAGTTCAACACGCATCCAATCGTCGCACTACACATTGCACTAGGAACGCGCCACAAGAGCACGGAACTACGCACCAGTCCTCTTAGAATCAGGAGAACTCCTCTTAATCTACGCAGACAACAACTAATCTTTAAGGTACTGGAGTTAGGGTCTCCTCTGACAAATCCAATCTGCAAACATCATTACTGCAAGCACCACACACCGTACATGGACACCAAAATCCAGCGAAAGAAAAAAAAAAAAAAAAAAAAAAAAAAAAAAAAAAAAAAAAAAAAAAAAAAAAAAAAAAGGTGGGGGAAAGGAGTGAGAAATGACCCATTTTGGCTCAATATGGAAATTCAAAAACAATTATGGGCTACCTGAGCCGCCAAACAAAACAACTACTTCCAATGGCCATTGGAACCTCCACTCCTCCGTCCACGGTTTGCACCGTGTCGATCGGCAGTGCAATCACCAACAAAAACACAAAACAATCCAATTACACATCAAGAACAATTCGCACTGCAATACATATAGACACTCATTATCATGGGTTCAAAAATTACACTGATGAATTAAGGAACCACTAACAGGTAAAACGGGTGGCGGTCATCTATTGACCCAATGGCCACACGTGGAGGTTAATAGCGATGCAACAGGACAATATATCTGTATATTTACGGAGAGATGATGCTCGTTATTGCCGCATTCAAACACATCAACGGATATCAGAGAAACGGTTATTCTCAGTGACTCCCTTTAGCCGCATTACAAAACATACAAAACTAGCAGGCCAGCTATACTCAATAATCGTCCTCGCGCTCATACATTCAATCACACAATCTAATCCAACAAATTCGCATTTTCAAATGGATACATTCACATGCTCAGCATCAAGGCAACGAGACTGTCGCCAAACATTGCCAAACAAAGCACAAGCTTACGACAATATCACGTATGACACATCGCTAGGGGTCACAGCAAATTTAAGACTCGAGAAGTCTCTCTCTAACACACCCGTTACTCACTAATAACCACCCCCCCCCTTTTTTTAAAAATATAATATATCAAAAATACAACAACAAAAACACCAAAAAACAAACAAAAAAACAATAAAAAATACCACAAAACAACAAAATAATACAAAAAAACTATCATTACTTTCTGGTTACTTTCTCTTCTCTATATACAGTGTTTTTGTTTACTTCCTATCCTAATGCAATGATATCTATTACATTCACAATAAACATTTCATTACCAGCAAGTTTAAGTTCCTATTTTTAAATACCCACATATAGGTTTTAGATCTCTCTATATATCAAATCAGGCATGACCCTGAATATTAAACATAGGATTCAAGAATCCTATTCCCCTCTATCAATTAAGCGTATATGCTCCGAGCTATAGGCTTTAACTCTTTCCATTCATAGCTCAAAACTAATCACATATTCACTTAAACTAATTAATTAATGCTGTCAATCTTAACGCTACGGTGTCAGAGGCCATCTAGTTCCAATAGGGAAGGAGGTCTAACCAGGTCGAACGCGGCTGCTTGAAAACCTTGAAAAATGCTTAGAATCTTTGCAATTGTCCAAATTCAAGCCCTTGAAAATGCTGGAAAAACAGCCAGAATTCCTAAAGTGCTTGAAAGTCCTTGAATTTCACACCCTTGCCCTTAATGAAAATACAATGCTTTATTTGGCGTTTGGCCTAATGGTTTCCAAGATGGTCATGAGAAGCCATTTGCCAAGTGAAAGATTGTTGGATAAATTTCATCCCTGAATTACCTAAAAGGGGAAATAGCACCAAAAAATGTAAATTTTATTGATCCTTTAATTCTATTTGTATGAGTTTTGGGGGAAATTTTTTTTAAAGATTAATTTCAATGGAAACTATATGGGATGGTACCTTTTTAGACTCACCTGAGCCGAAGGCTCAAGTGAGCTATTCTATTGCCTTTTGTCCGTCGTCTGTCTGTCTGTCGTCTGTCTGTTACGTTTTCACAATTTTCACTTCTTCTCAAGAACCGCTGGCCAAATTCAATCCAATCTGGTAAAATTATCCTTGGGTGAAGGAGATTCAAGTTTGTTCAAATGAAGGCCAATCCCTCACTCAAAGGGGAGATAATCGCGAAATGCAAAATAGGGTAGTGCATTCAAAATCTCTTCTCAGAAACCACTGGGCCAGAAAAGCTGAAATTTATATGAAAGCTTCCCTGATATAGTGGAGATTCAAGTTTTGTTCAAATCATGACACCGGGGTACGATGGGGCCACAATAGGGATCAAAATTTGACATGTGATTATATAGGGAAATCTTTTAAAAATCTTCTTCTCAAGAACTACTGGGCCAGAAAGCTGAAATTATATGGACAGCTTTCTGATATAATGAGATTTAAGTTTGTTAAATCATGACCCCCCGGGGGTAACGATGGGCCACAAAGGGGATCAAAGTTATTACATACGATTATATAGGAAAACTTTTAAAAATCTTCTTCTCAAGAACCACTGGGTAGAAGCTGAAATTTATAATTGGGAAGCTTCTGATATAGAGGATATTAGTTTGTTCAAATCATTGACACCTGGAGTACATGGGGCCCCAATAGGGATCAGTTTTACATATAATTATATAGGGGAAAAATTTTAAAAAATCTTTTGCTCAAGAACCACTGGGCCAGGAAAAGCTGAAATTTTATGGAAAGCTTCCTGATTAGAGGGGATTAAGTTTGTTCAATCATGACCCCGGGGGTATAAATGGGGCCCAAATAGGGGGATAAAAGTTTTACATATGATTATATAGAGAAAAATCTTTAAAACTATCTTCTTCAAGAACCACTGGGCCAGGAAAAGCTGAAATTTATTTGCGGAGCTTCCTGATTATAGAGGAGATTTAGATTTGTTCAAATTCATTGATTCCCAGGGGTACGATGGGGCCACAAAGGGGATCAAAGTTTAACATATGATTTTATATATGGAAAATATTTAAAAATCTCACAAGAAATAAAGGGGGCCATAAAATCTGAAATTTTTATGACAGCTTCCAATGATATATGTGGATTTCAAGTTTGTTCAAATCATTGACCCCGGGGGTAGGATGGGGCCCAAATAGGGATCCAAGTTTTACATAAGATTATATTGGGTGGAAATCTTTAAAAACTCTTCTTCAAGAACCACTGGACCAGGAAAGCTTGAAAAGCCTTCCTGAATAGTGAGATTCAAGTTTGTTCAATTAATGACCCACCAGGGGTAATAGGGGCTACCAATAGGGGATCAAAGTTTTACATTTGAATATAAATAAAAAAGTGTCTTTCTCAAGACCAAAAGACAATTGTACCTTAAACTTCCTGATTATAGAGTAGAATCAAATTTGCTCAATCAATACCTCCCAGGGTTAGGGCTCAAGGCACAAACAGGGATTTCAAAGTTTTGCATAAAATGGTTTTCTCCAGAACCACTGGGTCAGTTTACTGTAAGGAAACTTGAAATTCTTCTGAAATCACCCTGCTGGAGCCAGACCAAAGGTCACTTCAGGTGAGCGATGTGCCCATGGGCTTTGTTGTACTGGTGAATTTTTAATTTCGCAGGTTTCTTTGTATTTTTGATTTGTTGCAACAGTATAATCTAACTGTAGAAATAAAATTTCATGTTTTGAATACGGCGAGTTTGATTTTGGCGTGTTTTCTGTGATATCACCATGACACACTTGGGGAAACAATTTGGCTGCTATGTTGAAACTGAAATGTCTTGTATCTTATCTTGAATTCCAGCGGAAAAAAGTGCTTTAAATCATTGCCTAATAGTCATTGAAAGGCTTGAAATTTTTCACAGGGAAAGGTGGTACGAAGCCCCTGTCTAACGCGTTTTCTGTGACTTTCTTAAAAGTCATGGACGTTGCGAGTTTGGTCAACTCCACGTTAAACCTTCGGCCTAAATACATTAATTTGAAGACACACAACTATCCCTGTCTTGTTTCCGCCAGTAAATTAGGGATGTTTAGGCGACCATCAAAATTACTAGAACAAATTGCAAGCACGTGTGCTGGTGGGTTTCCGCAAACGAATCCGTCTGGGCTGCTCCTGTCAAACCTCCTTTGGCCTTGGACAACTACAATCTTCTAGAAGACGCGTCTCCCCGATTTATACTGAGGGAGATCCGGGGTACGATCGACACAGATTGAAGTATGTCACTACATACTTCAAGAAGCCCATTCCCCGATTAACTGTGGGGCATCCGTGGAGCGTCGACTCGAGGAGGACCATTCCATCCCGGATCTTCAAGAAGACCCGTCCCCGTTTCCAGGGGATCGAGGGTCGGACCACATCCGTCCCTCGACGTAGCACACCAAGTGTGGCAAGGCCCCTTCAGGGCAGTCCGCACTATTAAACTAGTCTCAGTCAGTCAAGATCGACTTTTATTTCCTGTTCTAGTGTCGTTAAAGAGAATGGCGGAGTACAGCAGCTTCCAGCGGAAAAAGAAGGTCCCAAGCCCAAGGTGCCTGCAGCGCACCCCAAATACATCGATAATGGTCAAGGCTGCCTTGGGGTTCATTGAAAGAGCGTAGTGGATTTCAAGACTACGTGGATTGGTCAAACTATGTACATGGGCAATGACGTCAACTCCATCAATGCCCATCTTTAAAATGGCCCCTAAGCAATGGTGTCAAAGGGTGCTTTGAATCAAGCCAAGGGTAACTGGCGCCACGGTTCCTTCAAGCTTGGAATGATAAGCCAAAGGCTGAGAACAGCTAAAAGCAAGAAAGTAGTCAAACAAAGGCTGCCAAAGCCTAAGAAGGCTGCTTGCGCCAAACGCCAAGAAGGCGCCGGGAGAGAAAAAGGTGGAAGAAGTCCGCCAAGAAAGCAGCCCGCACCCAAGAAGGCTAAGACTCCCAACAAGGAAGAAAGGCAGCCAAGTCCCCAAGAAAGCCAAGACCCCAAAGAAGCCCGCTGCCAAGAAATCCAAGGCTCCTAAGCAAGCAGCCGCCAAGAATAAACATCTTTGCAAGTGTACATGTAGAGAGTGTTATGAGATTGTGTGTATAAAAGGAAAGAAATGTACCAAAA
>CAJDSM010013576.1:0-16331 GCA_903981925.1 Ostrea lurida | reverse complement strand
AAAAACAAAACTAATTATTCAATAATTATAATATAAGAACAATGTAATCGTAGCTATCGATGACGTCGACCCAGATATCGTGCGCGTATGGCTTGTAAAAAAGGGTGGAAGGGAGGGTGAAAATTTTAGCATGAATTGATGACGATGACGCAAATCCATGAGGCAGCGATATGTGTGCGGGGCAAACTAATGGCCCGAAAATGCAGGGATGTCAGCTTGCATAAAAACAGGCCCAATACCAGTACGACCGAACAAGCGTAACATATATAATTTTCACTATTGATCAATGGATTGAACCTTTAGTGGTTAAATTCTCAGTAATACGAAGTCAAATCAGAGTAGAAAAAACGGCTTAATAATTGTTATAGGTTTATATATTTCTTTCCAAAAAGTTTATAATCGTAAGATCCTTCATCGTTTCTTCAAAAATGTTTAGATTCCGTTTGTTTTTATTCATACTATGTGATGAATTTCCATCTTGACGTAATCAATTTAACTTTGGAAAAACAATGACAACATGAACATTTGTTAAGAAACTTAACGAGTTCTATAACTAAAGTGCCTTTGTCGTCTTACAGCTTTCCTATCCAATTTTGTCACACTGCAAATTAGATTTAGATTATAGAAATTTGATTGGTTCATTGACTAGTTCATTAACAGTTATTATAAGACCACATTAGTAGTCTGCAGTCAATATAGGTCACGTGATCTTACTTTGACGAATACGTTGGTAAACGATCGCCATTTATGATATCGCATACAACACCTCTTATCGTGCCAAGCTTGCTATGACACGGGGCCTCGGTTTTTCCGAAAGATGGTCCCATTCAATCGCCTCTTACGATACACAAGGGGATTCTGGGGAGTTATTCTAACCTGGATCCTCTTCGGTACCGGAAATACGAAACACAGACACCTTCTTTCGGCCCGTATTACCTGCCTGGAACTGTAATAACATATATTGTGTCCTGTATATTGTGCTTAGAATCTGAGTCAGTGTGATGTCGATATCACGCTGTCTTTACTTTCCCTTTAACATAAATTGAGGCGGGATGCCTTGTTCAAATTTCTTAACAACTAGATGAAGTTAAAGAGCATTGCCCGAGCTTCTATCGCAATTCATGGATGAGAAGAAGTATTCACCATCTAGAATGGTCTCAGCTTTCCTCCGCACTTTGTGTTCTTAGAGTGTGTGTGTGTGTGTGTGTGTGTCGGGGTTGGGGTCGCCCTTCAGAAATAGGGGTAACTCCATATGATTGTATAGAAAAGAAAATAGAAAGGGGAGGGGGGGGGGTATTTTCAATAGTTATTGTACATGCTTCAGTGATGAGTATGATATTGATGAGTTTGGGTTTCTCAATTACTTCATCATTACTAATGATTTTTGTGTATTATCAGAGACGGCGTTTACATGAATGCATTAAAGAATAATTGCTTGATCCAAATCAAAAACGAGTATGCCTACCCAATGGCTTAGTCACTACATTTTCTCCTTAACATTGACCCCACCAATGGCTTTGTTGTCTTCTGTGGAATATTATTCCACTCCTGAATAAGGACTTGTGTTAGTCTAGCGTCATTTCATGGTAAGTTGACACGCTTTCAACCGTAATGGAAAGCTGGACTGCATGACAACCAATCAAAAACTAAACCGATTTTTGATCCAGAGAGTCTGAACAAATCCTAGAAATGTAGGACATCATGTTTCCTGCTGCAATGCAATATTCTGTTGATGGATAAAAGGAAGGACCTACTACCGATATGTTACTGCTGTATGATAACCACGAAAGACGTTTCATGTCTTGATATATCTTTGTCCATACCATCACAGACCATCGCTTACCGTTGCACAAACGTCAGAATATCACACACGATGACGTCGATAGCCACGTTGTCGTCCATCTGACCATAGCGTGAACCGAGACTCGTCAGTGAAACAGTAGTGTTTCTAATGGGTCAATCGAAACCGATTAGGCTAATTTGCATGCAGCCACTGCCTTCGATATTGGCTTCGATATTGGCTTTACCGATATGTAATTGGCGACCACATAGGAACATAGTGGCCTTATATGAAACTCCGGTAACCGATCCCTAATCGATTCTGGACATACTCGTCGAATTAGTTATTTTTTTCATGCCAGTGTACATCTATACTTACATTTGAAAAGAACAGAAATTGATTGATGTAAAAGAAGTGAGACATTCTCCTACTTCATTCTATGTGCCTGTTCCTGGACGGATCTGCGTTCTTCTCCATGACAAGAAAAGCGTTTATTCGTTGATCAGAAAGTGCTACACTGATCTGCCTCACGTTTTCCTGCGTAGAATAACTATACATACAAGTAACTGATCAAACATGTCAATTCTCAAACAGGAAAAAGATAAACCTCAATCAAGCAAACAAACAAATTGAATATATAAATAAAAAAAACAATAACAAAAATAAATAAATATAAAACAAAAACAAACGAAAAATAAAAAAACGATTGCTCTTAACATAAATCAGAAACTATCAATATGATTCTGAAACATTTTTTTTTTTTACATTATTTTCCGGTTGTTTCGACATCAGGTGGAAAAGGAACGGTGAAACCCAGTTCAAAAAGTAATGCACTGATCAAAAAAACCAAATAAATATCGCACTTTGAGTACTCTATATGCAGACTTATTGGACCTCAATTGTGTCACAGTTTATTGGACTGATTCATGGATGGCGTCATGGACGTCAAATCATCACTTGATAGTTCTTTCGGAGTTCGGAAACTCGACTGTATTCATCATTAAGTCTATGATTTTCCTAAGCGGTTAGTAGCACTAAATTATGGCGCGTTGAAAAATGTACGAAGGATCCTCATTTTAATGCCTTGTGATATCTAGTCTTCGGTAAGCATAGGATTTGATAACTGCTTACAATTTTTACCTGTAACTAGTTTATGGAAAAATATGGTTAACTTAAGACTTGAAATAGAGCGTTTAAAGTTCAATACAATGTGATTACATCTAAGTTTGTTGTATGTAGTAGGTTCTTTTCCGTTATAATAAAATGTATGTAAAGCTGAGAAATCGTATGCTGTGCCTTAAAGTTGTTTCAAATGTGTATTCCTTTGTAATATATCTTCATATTCATGACATGTATTACTATGTCTTGAACATAAATCAATACTTAGTGTTTAGCATGTATGCAACCCCGCCCCCCCCCCACAAGAAATTATTAATCGAGACGAGTTAAAGGTTATACAAACAGAAAGCACCAGAAACAATACCAGCAATGCATATTTGTTTTTCCAAAAAATACATTCAATTGAAGAATTTAGAGTTTCTGTGATGTGTATTGATTAAAGATTAATTTCATGTTTGTTGTCTTGTCTAGTGCCTGTCGCCCTCTCCTCCAGTATTTTTGATTCGCGAAACAAATTCGCACTCGAGTGAATTAGAAAAGGCAGAGATTTCAATATTAATCTCTGGAAACATTCAGTGAGTAGAGAGAACTTCCTTCAGTTTGCGTGGTACACAAGAGTCTAGAATTCTGGTTGTTCAAATATGGGTACGGAACGGTAAAAGAAAACACTGTAAGGGGAATAAGTGTTGACAGGATATAAGGCTCAGGAAGGATCGGAATGAACGAAATAAAGAATGAGAACGACTGAGGAGTTGATATACTCTTCTCTCTCTCTTGCTCTCTGCTCTCCGGTCTCGTCTTCTCTTCTCTCGTCTTCGATGTTTGATCTTCTCTTGGTCCATAAGGAGTGGTCACACTGTGGAAATCCCATGGATTTGTGTCTTTGCACGAAGGATGAGTACAAGTGTTTGGAAACATCTTAGGCTCCCAAGCGAGTGTCAGAAATAATACAGAACAAATCTCTCTACTCTCTCTCTCTCTTCATCTTCTCTCGTCTCTCTCTCTGTCTCTCCTCTCCTCTCTTCTCCTCTCTCTGCTGCTCTCTCTCTGCTTCTCTGCTCTCGTCTCGTATCTAGTGTTGAATTGTGGGCGTTCTGCGTGTGTCGTCGCAGAAGTGGTAAATGAGTTTGTTTGGAAGATAGAAGGACGATCCAAACATAGGGAGCAGGGATATGTATTTCTATTGTAGTAGGGATTGAAAACCGAAAGGTAACAGCTTTAGATTGGCAGATAGTCTTAGGTCGTTGCGAGGCAGGGAAGTTGGGACGCGAGAGGTTCCTTGAATACTGTAACGTGTGATTAGTTCGTCGAAATAATCGACTGGCTATCGAATTGATGTAAGGAATTGGCTTGTGTGGAAAATGGAGAGTGGACGTAATATCTAGGAGGGTTTGTAAGTGGGGAGGATGCCGACTTCATTAATCTTTTCGATTAGAACTTCGGTGGTGCGACCTTCATGTACAGAATTCACGTCGATGCCCAGTCGTTGTTCATCAAATTTAACTCCCTTTCCTTCATCTTTATGAAGCATCTACCATCATGTCTGTCTTTACTATACTGCCTGATTAAGTATGTGTATGTTTTCGCTTTGGCTGCGGGTAACAACATTCTTGTTCGTAACTAGTCAATGTGATGATCCAGTTGAAGTCGTGCATGGGGAGTATGGTGAAGAATTTCTTATGCAATGTTGTTCTATGACGTGTCGACGTTTCAGATAGGTTGATAGTCAGTTAATGTTATTAATTCTCACGTGATTCACCTAGCGCCGAGTTCTCACTTGGTAAAACACCTCCTGTAAAATTTGAGAGATGTTTTTCAGATGACGTAGCTTGAACGAACAAGAAAGTCGTTAATGAACTTATGTGTGGTCTGTTATAACTATAAAATTAAATATAAGAAGAGATAAATCTTATATTGTTCGGGTTGATTATCAGGGTTATCACGGAGAGTGTTGTAACGTAAAAACGGTTATCTCAAATGCAGCTTTCGCGCATTGATAGTGTTACCGGCTCAGAATTCGGTGTTGCAGTACTGCTGACTCATCCGCAAAAAAAGGTAAGTTCGAATTTGATATGGATAACGGAGCAGGTCAGCTTTCGCATGTTTTCATTGAATCTAATGTGCTATTGTTGTCGGGTAATAGAGGGAGGTCTAGTATAGTATATAAAGCGCAATGCACAATATAAATAACGATGTCAAACAACTTGGTTCAGTGATAGCTAGCCTGTGTGGAATATCAAAAGGATGATATTTTGAAAATTCACGGTAGTTGGTTGAACCGAAGTTAGTTCGATCGAAGACAGCCAGTGAGACGTTTTTTCTTCACACATTTTCTTCACCTGGTGTGGAGGACGCGATGTTGGTATCCTAGGGAGACGATCAGTGGTGGAATTGTTGTCTGTTCTCACATCTGTTCAAGTGGTGAGGACTCGATGTTTATCCCAATTGGTGACAGTGGATGTGAGGATTGTTTCTTTCCTCACATTGTTCCACCGAATGGTTGAGATAACCGATTGGTTACCCTGTATGGAGACAGTCATGTGAGTTTTTGTATTTCTTCTCTACATTTTGTCACCAGTGTGAGGACCGATTTATACCGATTGTGAGATCATGTGAGGTTAGGTTTATCTTTGATCTGACGAGCCAGTTGAGACCGATTTGACCCATTGAACAGTCACTGTGATGATTTTCTTTCTCATCGATGTTCCACCAGGTTGAGATCCTATTTTTAGCTCATGTGAGACTGCATGAGATATTTTCTTTCTCACATTTCTTAAGACCAGTGTAATGACGGACTACTTTACCGCATCGTGCGACTCGCATGGGATGTTTATGCGTATCGCACACTGCTGCGACGTCATGTGGAGTGCTTAGCGTGACTATATGGTTTCTATGCTATGGTTGTATACTGTGAAGCAACGATGTTTTATCTACTATTTCTCTAAATTTCTATTATGATGTAGTTTTCGGGCTCTTATTATATTTCGTTTTATCACGTGTTAAAGAGGTTAAACATTTTGTTCTGGTAGTTCGTCTATTATTAGTTCTTTGGCTTCAGAAGTTTCATAAGTGAGAGATAGTAAATGTATTTTATGTATATTCCTCAAAGACCTTAATTTTATGGAACAAAGTGTGAAGAAAAGATAAGTCCGTTCATAACTCGTGTTGTAATAGGAAACATTTCACAAGCCTTCGTTCCTTGGAAGTGTACTGTGAGATATTAGTTTATCTGTCCTTCGGTAGGAATTTCTCCTACCCCACATTTTCGTACTATATGAAGGAATCTAAATTATCTCACCTTTAGTCTCGTTGCATACAGACGCTTCGGCTAACTTCTCTCCGTATAACGATGAGTCTGGTTAAAGATGACGCGCAAACGTTGATAACGTTCAAAACGAGCTTACCGAGCACACCTGGTATGGGATTTTATTTGTGCGGATGAGAAAGCTGTAATAGATGATGAAAGTGACGTTAATGTTGGTGAAGATTCCAGAGTAGAACGGGTTTGAGAGAATATAGAGGGAATGAGAAAGAGAAAACGAGTATTAACTGTTCCTACTACGACATGATTAAAGATTGCGTATTTAAATTGTGTTACCAACAAACTTACTTTGGAGGCAAAGTGTGAAAGCATCATTTTCCGATGAGCAGTCGATCGCAGGTTTTTTCTTTGTTTGTATTCGTAATTTTTCCCGTATAGTAATCCACCATTAATGAGAGTATGTTACTTGGAACATTAACATCTCGAAGTTAATTCGGCATTGCACGTGTTTTGTGGGGAGATTCAAAGACGAAAACGAATATAGTCTGGTCTCTCCTAGCGAGGAGGAGTTTGCGTAGGACAACCGAGCGTGTCTGGTGGTGAACGAGACTACTCACACTGCTGCGACGTCATTGATTATAACGTCATTATATTTTTGACGATTTTGCGTTACGCGTAACGCGCGAACCACCACCGGGGGGGGGGGGGGGTGGGTGTTACTCCGAAAAATATTCGGTGGGGTTTGAATGTTGTCGAAAACTCCACCCATCGTAGACTAAATTTTATGTCAATTGTAACACCATTTTCAAAAATATCTTACTCCCTTCATATAATCTTATCATGAAATATCATTGTTTTATGTTATGAATACACAGTAATTCTTAATCGTTGATAACAATTTTAAGGAGGATTAAAAGGCTGTTTCTTTACACACTATATGAGTTGACCAGTGTGTAACACCAAAACCCCATTGTGACTTGTTTTGAGGTTAAACAATACCACCCATGTGACAAAATCTGCAAAAATCAAAACCCCTGATTAGTGACCCCCCTACCACCATATTATAAATCGATTCCCCCCCCACCACCCTCGGCGCGGAATATGCAAAATGTTGACTTTAAAAACATATTGAAACACCACCTATCTGTCTCATTTCAATCTGATCATATATCTTGTTATTGCAAAGACCTGCGCATGAATCAGTTGAAAATTATTTGCTGTTTTAATTCAGAGTAACAGAGGAAAATCGGATCAATACGCTAATTACATAATTTTCCTTTCATAAATTGTACAAAGAACGTAAATCAAGATACTCGTATATCAATAAAACCACAAAATCATCAGTGCTTCCACATGTACTAGGAATGAATAACGTTTTCTATGAACATGCGTTATGAAATGCAGTTCTGCTCTGCTCATATTCTATGATGCGCGCGTAGCAACGCAATTAGAGATATTGCAGTCATACTGTACATTATCACAGAGAACAGTGATAGTAGCAAGATTAATGCCATATATTTAAATGCCTCATATTGTTTTGATATTCTATATAACACATTTAACAAATTCTTAAATGCATGTCATTTTCAATCGTGTATAGTTTAATACGTATCCGTTTAATTTTTGAATTGTCAGACACTGACTACAAGACATTAGTCTAACATTTCTATATCTTCTTCTTTCATATTTAAGGGATACTCTACGTTATGTAATTAAACTTGCATAAAAACTAACAGAAAGAAAGTCATTATAGAAATGAATTCATAACAATAGTCATATATTTATTCCAGTTATATAAATTTATGTATTTATCATATTTACCCTTTATCCAGTGATATCACTTATTGATATTTTTTCATATCACATAGTATGTATTCCTACGCCGCTTGACGAATTCCCGAATAAATTCATAGGTAGTCTATAAATATTGATGGATAGTCGCACTAATGTGGATAAATTCTTTAGAATTTAAAACAATTAATTGTATATGATATCAAGAAATTGGCCTAAGATCGATAAAAGCCTGGCGTTATTTTTCAAACTTGCCTCATACTATGTTCTTGAAAGTCAAGAATAAACATACCCCCCCCCTTCGCGTTCGAAATTGATGACGTACTGTGTAAATCTCTTCCGAGTGTTTAGAAATCCGATAGACAAGCATACAAACAAAGAAAAGATCGGTTGTCACGTATTTTACTCCTATTATTATGGATATCAACTTTCCAACTCCATCATCCATGCATCCAAACTCACGGAAGGGCCTAACTCCACATTCAACCATCTCTTGCTCCAAGACAAAGCGATTCCATCACGAATACAAATATGTAAGAACACACTCAAACACCACATACTTAATGAATCTCCACGACCTCTCCTTGTTACTAGGAAGTATACATAATTCTATCATGTGACATGTACAGATACTCCATTCCACTCGCAACAAGAAAAACACACATCGCGTCTCGTATACTCATCACTGGTATGACTAATATTTGACGTTCAATTTCTATGTAGTATGTCCTTAAATGTATTTTTTTCTCTCATTTACGAATAATATCTCTTATGATTTAACACTTGCGCTGTCAGCTGTTCTTATTTTTTTTAAATTCCAACACAACTATTTGTAGCGCCGTGAATGGTTAACGTACGTATGTAATTCGCCTCAGGTAAACAAAGAGAATTTTTGAAATCCTTAAATTCATTACGCTTAGTCTGTGATGAAATTATGTGATAAAAGAATCTCCCACTGTTTGGTTTGATATGATATATCCAATCTTGTGTGGTTTTCTATCCCTCTCCCAAGCGCTCGTGATAGAAACACACACAACTCGTTGATAATCATCATATCACACCACAAACCATGGGAGACCTATTATTATCAAATGAGCTGTTATCATTTATCTGTAGTGTATCACATTGATGAGATTGTCATTTGCAAAATATTTATCATTTTCTACAGAAATTATTGCCCTCTGACAAACCACATTGCAATTTAGTCAGTATAACCCAGGTTGACACAAATCGATGCAGCATGCTGTATGATGGACTCAAATCTGACCTCGGGCCTGGGAGACAATGCGTTATATCGAGCTGATAAACTAACATACAGCCACATGGAGAGTGGACCTAGAGAAGACCTTAGCATACACCACATCACCATTATTACAGATCAGATACCTTAATTTGTTTTGTATTCTCTTATTATAATTGATATTGCATGAAGGCCCACCGATTTTATTGTACCGACTTTCACCGTTAACATCTGTGATGTGTATTTCATACATGAAAAAGCGGTTTATTCAATAAAGTTATTTGGTTTTCGTTATACCTATCAAACACAACAGAGAGAACACAGGGAGAATTGTGGTTCCACGATACAAACTACACAACAGCCACCATACCCGCCGTCCTTAACGTCAGCTGTCCAGTTCACGGACGATACGTCATCTACTACAACGAGAGACGACCAGGAGTTACTTACCCTAGTGGATACGATCCATACGCATTCAATGAACTGTGTGAAGTAGAGGTTTACGGTATGTTCTGATGGTTTATAATTTAAAAGGTACATGTTAGCCACATGTATAGTGCATTGTTTAGGAGTGGATACACATGTACTTGACGCGTTCGTGTGTCCGCACGTCAATCTTTTTTCAGAAGATTTTGCTTCGGGTAATGAAACATTCATTTGAGCTAGATTTTCAAACATATTGCTTTATATTTGTCTTAAATTAGAAATGGCGAGAATTGATCAGAATCAAAAGGTCGGGTTTCGGCATTTTCCGAATTTATAAACAAACAAATGGTTATGTTTATATTTAAGAAAGATTTACATAATTTGTCTTCAAATGTTTTATTTGAATCATGAATCAAAGCTCTACATATCGATGCAAATATACGCATTGGTCTCCATTTTTTATGGCAAATAAATATTAATTATTTTGACGTCCAATTTTGTGTTTCGTTTAGTAGAGCTAAACTGTCGCCTGTCCTGCAAGTACATGTGTCTGATTTCTTTTTCTTAAATGTTTTAATCGGTTTTGGCCCAAGGTCATAGTATTTTTGGAATTTGTTCCTCTCGGTTAATTTTCGCTTTTTGGAGTAGTTTTTTTTTTCATCATTAGAAGATACATGTACGCATACGTCACCAGTATCAGGGAAATGATCTTCTATCTCACTATATTTATTCAATATCTATTTTACAGTCGAAGTCGCATAATCCGGCAGGGAGATTTATCAGACGCGTATAGATTTCCCATCCTACGCCACCTTTCATTTTATAGTTGTCACTGTTTCTTATTTGTACACTAGTGAAAAACATTGTTTAGTTTTAATTTTATCTCTACGATTTTGTTTATCGTCTAACAAGATAAAAGCTTGATTAAATAATGTAAATTTAATGGCAAGTATAAGATTTTTCTGAAACCTGCTATTGTGAAAATAGTAAACTTGATTAAATAGTGTAAGTAAATCAATTGAAATTTATTGGCAAGTATAATATTTTTCTGAAACCTGCTATTCATTAGGGATTGTCTGCCACAGGATACTATAGTGAATGTAGAATAATTGAGGAAATAATTGAGTTATGTTTGAATTAATGGAATTCAAAAGTTATCTCATTATTGGTCTAAGATATTAAGAAGTGAATTGCAGTTAAACTAATGAATATTTAGGATTGGAGTGCTGTTGTCTCTCAGTTTTTATTAATGGATATAAGGTGTCTTGTTGCCATTTGAAATAAGATCATTATATGTTTTATGTTCATGTATACCACACCTCTGATTCATCTATACACATACACTTTGTTACATGTTTGTGTGAATACACGTTTTAAAAAGGTTTTGCCACGATACACCCCTTGGTTTTTTTTCCCTTTCTCTACCCAAAAGTGTCCCTGCTCGCGAACACCTTTGTCAATTGGTTCTTGTCGAACGCTTATACAACATTTGTCTTATTAGACGTTTTCTTGGCTATGTTAATAATTCTTCATTTTTTCCGTTTTCCTCTCGGATCTATTCACTTTTTCGTTAAATTTTGAGTTTTAGCAAATCCTTCTAAGTAAGGATGGCAATTTATCAGTGTCTAATATTAAACAGCCGTTAAACGTTTATCAGTTATCAATATATGTAATTGTGAATATACATAGTTTTTAAAACATATTTGTAACTCTTACCTAGACCCACTTGATTTAAAAAAAAAACATTGTCTGCAAACTCAATACAATACTGTTACATCTCCGAACAAGATAAGTCTGATGCAAATCATCAAATTGGCTGCTGTAAACTTGAAAAATTTAAAGTTTATTCCCAAAGAAACATACAGAACGGCACGCATACTCTTGTTCCTTATATTTGATGTATTCACCAAGGTTTAGGGGAAAAAAACTTCTCGTTGGAAAATAATCGTATCCAACCACGAACCATGGGGAATTCTATACAGTGTATATTATATACGCATATTTAGCATTGGAGGCGGTCCTCTTTTACATCAATAGATAAAACCAGTTCTTCTTTAAAGCTGACATGATTTCATAAAATTAGCAGAATTCTTCAAAGCTCGCCATGAATTCTTCGAAGTCGCCATATTTCTTGCCATAACCTTTAGTTGGATATTCTATTGTTAATAAGTGTTCAGGATTTGCAGGGTATATAGGGGAATGGGCTGTGCTATGCTTCACTTCATACCAAGTGTTTCTGATTTACCTGTAAGTCCTCGACAGGTAACACGTACATCTCCAATGGTACATAATACATTTTAGAATACCAAGAAGCGCTCAAAATCATAATAAAAATATCGTACATCTGTAGATAATCCTAATATTTTGAAAGATAAGTTTAGGATGAAAAGCTTTATGCATCTGTACATGCAATGTATGCACAGTTGCAGTAAGCATGTCCAGATATGCAATAAACTTGAAACAATATTTTATAAGCTATACACTGATGGAATAAAATAAGCACATACCATACATTATTTACTCACTTCAAGCAAATGAAAATACAGAAATATGCACACGAGTACACAAGATGCATGCTCGCATTGAAAACGCATCGAATGTTATGGACAGCAGTTTACCTGATCTGTAAAGGATCGGAGATGTACGTGCATACTTGCCGAAAATACCCAAGTAGTGGCAAAATCCCCTGTATTATCATTATCCATGAAAGAAAACGATAAAATCCATTTGTAATCCTACAGTAAACACGTTGACACGCTTGACGGTTGTCTCTTCATTCTCGTGCAGTATCGAAAGATCTTCCAAATAGGGGAATTATCAAATTTGAATATTCTAATGTTTTATATTGGTCAGAATCCTTTGCAGATTTGGTAAAAATAGGAAATCATTAAGGTATATAAAGTGCACATGCATAGATAATTTGTATACTTATTAGAGAGAGAAGAAGAGAGAGGAGGAGAGAGAGAAGAGAGAGAGAGGAAGAGAGAGAGAGAGAGAGAGAGAGAGGAGAGTCGTATTGGCTCGATTATATGTAATTTCTCGGTTACTTTCAATCGTTGACTTTTTGGGGTTTTCCCATTATTTGGGGAGATAGGCCTATAAATGCGAATGTGTATGCATTCAAAAAAAAAAACCAGATAAATGATTAGTTCATTTCTTCTTACACATCATAGATATATTCAAAATACCCATGCTTTAACCGCCACAAAGTTAAATGACTGATACGACTTTAAATGTCGGAAAGAAAAAGGACAAAACCAATACTTTGGTATTTAATTAGTTTTACACCGATATTCAAATGATACTACTGCATATGATAGAAGATAAAATAGTTTATTGGGAACAATGAAATATAAAATTAACGATCATTTTCAAAAAAGCAGAAGTAGCAACGCCATGCTATAAAATACATATTTTGCGTTATTACCAGGTACATTTCCCCGTTGTCTTAATGAAAATATATATGCTAAATTAAATTTTATTTCTTTAATGATTTCTATATACTGAATACTAATATGCATTTTCATATATATATGGCTATGGCCATAAATGTCAATGTTTTTTACATTTGCGTTGATCTTAACAGTATTACATTCTGCGTTGAACTCAGCAAAATATCAAATGTATTTTAAATCATCTGCATTTTATCATATTCGCGTCATTACCCCAACACATATAGGCAACCAGGGAGGGTTAGCCCAATATACATTTACGGTTTTAACAGTAATAATGAATGTAAGAAAGTTATCGGCATAATGTTAAGCCCCGATTTTTGCGATCGTATTTATGCGACACCCATGCCAGAGAACTGAAATCTTAGATCGGGCACCCTTTACATGACACTTTCGTCATAGCAATAATGCATGTTGTTATCACATTTTTTAATTGGCTCATTTTGACCAAGTGTTCCTTCATTTACAGTTCTACCGAGATGCAATCTAAACCATTTCACCATCAAAATCATGAACTAACCAAAATAGCATTTTAAAGGCATAGATACTCTTCACAATGGCGTAGAATTCAGGAAAAAATATCGCATGCGCGTATGCTTATATAATTACGTTTTGTAAGGCATACATATCTAGTTGGTTTAAATAGGAAAATTTTTCATTTCGTACATTCAGTACTGAAACAGACATAGAGTGTTCTGTATAATCTAAATTTCAAATTGATGCAATTTTTATAGACTTTAAATAAATGAATAAAAACAAAATACATGATGCAATTCAAAGAATGCACAAGTCGTATTTCACAAATAAGGTATATTCTTTGTATAGTCTCATTATCTAAATGATCACAACTAACAAAGTTTTGGAATAGAATTGGAATTTTTTTTATATTTTTACTGTCTGTTCACAGTAAGTTCTACTCTAAAGAGACAAAAAAATCCAACACATAATACCTGAAAATATGGTGCTCTCTCTTCTCTCTTCTCCTCTCTCCTCTCTCTCTCCTCTCTTCTTCTATTCTTCTCTCTCCTCTCTCCTCTCTATTGCACCAGTATTTGCAATTGGAAAATTGAATAATAGATTGTGAATTAACAAGTATGTTAATGTCTTGCTAGTGTGTATTGCTAAATGATTTCCCCGCGATTTTTTTTTTACATGTTATGACCTGAAAGAGGGAAACTTGCATTGTACATTAACAGCAGCCAGTCAAGAAAAGTTTTTTTTTTTCTGCATGTCATCTAACATATCTAAATTTGCACTAATTTCAGATTGATATACAATAGATAATTGTGATTTTGAGCAATGCAAAACGTGATTAATTTGTTTCCCCTTCCCATATAGCACACTTCGAGGTCGTGACTGGTCGACGTACAACTTGAAATCACTCAGGTGGGACAATTACTTTTGGGTAATTTACAGTGAAGAAATCGGCATTGAAAGAATATGGCGATAAGAGACATGTTCAGGTATAAGAATATTCACTTTTACATAAACGCTGAAATATACACCTTTGAGTGAAACTCGTCAGCACAATGTACGAAACTAATTTTTACTGTGTGTGAAACCTATAAGTTTTCAAAATACCTTCTTTATTTACAAGGTTTGCCCGATCCAGAGATTTACGGTGTGTAACTGTCCTTCGTGTCCAATAATTGTTACAATAAATAACTGTCATAGAGACCGGGGGCCGTGTCAGGAGTAAACCTGGATTAAAGTCTTTCTGTGACACAAGGTATGATATCGTCTTTAGTTGAATTCCCATACACGCTATACGGTAAAAATGTATTATGTAGCAATGTTTCGTGGCCAATTAATATATTCATTACTGAGTTCATTCTTTATATAATATACTTCACGCCTGAATAGAAGTGCCAGAAACAAAAGGCGGAAAGTCTTTGTCAACAAGTAATATGCACATATACCTGTCAGCACGCATACGGAAAAAAATACAGAAAAGAAAAACCATTAAAGAAGTTGCAATCGTCTGTTTATGATTATTCATTCAATGAAAATATTGTATTAAGATTGTGAGAAACTAATAAAAGATAAATAATTATATACATGTAGCTGAGGAAATAGTCAACTTTAATTCATATATACAGGCAGCGTCAAACGAGAGTACAGAGTAGTATTTGCTCTTCTCCAAACGCCTGTAAAAAGGTGACGCATGGCACGGTAGGTGCGACCGCAAATAAAGATGCCCTTTGTACTTTAGCTTAAGTTAGGGAATAACACTACCTCATTTGTGATTTGCGACGTTAATGCTGATTTAACGGTCAAACTGAGTTTTTACCGGCACCGCGTGAGCGGAAGCCGGTAAAAACGATGTTTGCAACCGTTAATCAGCATTAACGGTCGCAAATCACAAATGCAGCAGGTAGTTTAGCCCATTCAATGCAATTTTGCTTTTAGTTTACATTTTTGCTATTTTGTTATGAATTTTATATGCTGACGTTATGTTTTGCGTAACGGCATTAATGAACGTCACAATCGAAAGTTCACTTGTTTGTTTTGCGTCACGGCATATGAGTCACAATCGAAAGCTTCCATCTCGTTAACGCTCATTAACCACCTCAATCCGTGCATTATCCATCAAATGACTTGTAACAAAACAATTGCAGAATAGAATATGTATTGTGGAATTCACCACGGCAGGTGAGTCTCAATATGAGTGAAAGAAACTTGATTAAGACAAGAACATCCTGTAAGAGTAAGCTTCACTGATTGATTTACACTTCACTTTGTACACAACATTAAATGGACACAATCCATCTCAGACAAGAAGTGGTCTTTGTGAAGATCTAACAACCGGTTTTTGTTGTAATAAGTGACTTTTGACTTCTTGAACTGATCCGAATCTTTTGAATTCAATGATAAACTTTTATAATGGATAGTGGTTTATGTTTGATTTTTTACAAAAGCAATGTCACTTTGTATAAATCTCAAAGGATTAAATTGTGTTTCTACGCGGGATTAAATTAAGTAGTTTCACTGGTGTGCTTGAAGGTGGGGTATTCTGATTGCTGTAAACATTCTGAATGAGCCAATTCTAAAAAAGCATGTCCACCTTTGATATACTAAGTATCAAACCTGTTAAACTATATACTAAGTATTTCAAACCCTGGTACCTATTTGATATTACTTTGGCTATTGTATCAAGCCAATGACTTCAGACGCAAAGTGCAGGTAAATTTTTAATATTTAAGTTAATAGGTTCGATTTAGATCATGAAAATAGTCATCTTAACTCCTAACTGCACTATGA
>CAJDSM010013573.1:3188-32084 GCA_903981925.1 Ostrea lurida | reverse complement strand
ACTACACACAGCCGAACGGAATGCAACTCCTAATTTGAATGAACTCGGTGGACACTTTTCATGATGTAGGAAACACCAATTTATCTAATTAGAAATTAACAATGCGGGCGCAGAAACGGAAATATAAGTGGTGGGAGGGTGGGTTTTTACAGGACAAAAAGCTTGAATTTTTCACCGACCTGTATGATGCTGTAAAATTTCAGAAAGAAGTTGGAAGCAACAGCTGCCAACATATAGATAGAAAGAAATAAGTGGCGATCATAAGAGCGCCTCCATTGCATCATGCAAGGGAAGTACTCGTATTACACTGCCTCGATAAAACCATCTAATCATATGCGAATTAATGAAATAATACTAGTATACTAGGAGAGTGATATTTACGCAGCGACAAAGCGTGACTCAATGATAACACACAGAAACTTGTTTGCGTCACTTTTGTTCTGAATTATGTTACTTTTAGTGAGTAATCATCAAGTATTTGAATCCATATTTCCCATCAGAATGATCATACAATACCATATTTATATGAGCAAAGGTACATGTATGTATACTTCATTTGTAGAATTTCAACCTAAGTCGACCGTTAACCGGAATGGACATAGATCTTATACCTAACACCGATTAGCTTTTGAACGTTTCATCTTAGTTAAATATTGACATGTGACATTTCTAATGACGTTGGTGTACAAGTATGTATTTATTGTTTATTTGTTTGAAAGTATCTTTCCTACTTCTTATCATCATTGTCATGTCATGTACTGTAAATCACAAAAAATTAAAATTGTTGAAAACCATACCTGTAATTTTATTTTATATCAATTGCCCATATCTCTACCTACATAATCAGGTGTTAGCCACAGATAACCACTGTCCCGATGATACCTTATATGCTCTGACCACTACCTGCTGTTTTGTGTAAATACACCTATCATATATTTTTTTACTATCATGTACATGCTTTAGGGATACCATTATGTGCTGCATTTTTGTGTTTTGTACATGGTGCATGTTAGTCCCTGGCTCTGTATTTGAGCATTTACTTGTAACATGTACTTATATGTGATATGTAAGTGATTTACAGACAGGTATGGATGTTTATGAATTATACTGTAAATTTGTAATGTACAAACTATATGATGGAAAATCCGTTTTGATTATACTGCAACTGAATTTGGTAATTTACAAATTTATATTATCATTTGATCAAATTGATTATTTTGCTATCAATAAATGTTTTCTTTCAACATACATATTTGTTTAGTCTTGATCGGATGCTGGAACGAGGAGGCTAATCTAATTATCTATTGTTTTTGTTAAATAACATCACGCCATTCATCTATGAAAAAGTTAGATGTTCGGGGGAATCGGCGAATTTTAGATTTTATCATGTAATTGATCGCATAAAGTCGTACCCACGTGTTAATCCGTTTTTACTGATGACTAGACGATTTAATTTGTAGCAGATGCACATATCGCATGGTTTACATCAAATAAGAACTATCATAAACATATTATACATAAATCAATTTTCATTGTATATATTAGATATTGATATCCCCTCCAATGCACCGGATGAGAACCAATTATTGTCATCTTCCATTAGTCTCCAATTTCGCCGTTTTGCACGAAATGTTTAGTCCATCAACCAGCTGGTCTTTTACCGGTACGATAAGCCGATGAAATCATAAAAAGTGGGCAGAGTCTGAGATTTCGCCATCATCGTATAATGGTCAGTATCATTCAACCCTGTTGTAAAATAAACAATTACTGACATCGTTTTTGTCAATATGATCTGGGCAAAGTGAAAATTGTTCTTCTCGGATGTCTAAAGCATCGTATTGTCAATTCTTTCACTGCACGATCTTAATTAGGCAAATTAATTCAGTACGACATATTATCTTGAATCTACATATGTTTAAATCTGCAGTCCTTACGCCGGTATACTTTTTTGCGTCTCCTTTGCCTATCATACGCCTACTGAAAATTTGAATTATACATACTTCGTATGACCTTGACCTGTACTGCGTCAATGTCAACACTTTTGTAGATGCAACATTTAACAGGCTCTTCATTTCTAATTAATTTGTACGAAACTACACACAAGCACGCACTCACTTGAATATATGTATTCATGAATATGATGACTGATCTGTTGCGCACATAAACTATCCTCCTCATGATGGTATACTTGACTCTTACTGTGTCAATAGTATCGTAGTTATATAACTCTTACTATTGATTGATTGATTGATTGATGTTATATATAGCTTAACGGGAATTTCTCGATATTTACCACTCATATGGAGACGTCCTTAAGATCATCCTATATACATGTAACTCTAAGTACTATTTCATTTTAATCATAGATAACTGTTCCTATCTCAATATGATGGCAGTTAATTCTCACTACGAAAAAGTGAAGATAACGAATAGTGATCCATTTCATGATTTCTATAAGGAATACAAAAAATACGGACCCCTGTGCATACCAAAGGTGGGATCAGGTGCCTAAAGGGAGTAAGCATCTCCTGTTGACAAGTCACACCCGCCGCGATCCCAATTCCTTTTGTATTTCGTATGGGACATATGAGACGATTTCAGCTTCTCCATCGTCAACTCCCCATATTTATGTAGCAATATTCCATCACCACCTGCATATGGTGTGTATGTCTCTCAACTTACATGTATTCGATATTCTCTCTCTCTTTCTCTCTTTTACATGTGATCTCTGATATTGCAAAATTGTAACCGTATGTAATCTAAGCAGCAAAATTACACATTCATAGTGCAGTTGTAAACAAATACCTCAACACGAGTCATCTATGACCTGTAAATACGCATACTATGAATGGTTAATTANCGCATGTAAATACGCATACTATGAATGGTTAATTAACAGTATGCGTAGTGCTCCATCCGTTTTATACTAATGGCGCCGAGACCATGTATGGTTGTTTTTAAGGCATACAGGGATACCTGTATAAATTCTCTGTTACGGGACCGTTTGTTTCCACTGAATGGGCATGACGATTGTTCAAGATTGTAAAAGTCCTTGTGATGATTTGAATGTGAAAGTAATGGGAGGTCATTCAAGTAATGACTGGTCACTATAAAAGCGAATGTTTTACTGCCTATTAGGCAGTGATGATGGGTTTTTTTACCCAGTGACATCACAGATAGCTGTTACTGTACAGAAAAGAAATAATGAGATGATTAAAGATGATAAATTCCTTTTAAAACAAGTCTATTCTTAATTTTTGTGTTAGATAAAGGTTGACCGAATAATGGAGCATTCAAACAAAGCAATGGCGTCAGAGATGGATCATGTGTCAAGTTCTTGTGCTCTTGCAGATGCCACTAAATTCACAACCCCTGCATATTCACCCCCAGAGTTTGTCAATATCTGTGTATCATCGAGTACACTCCTCCCGAAATGGAAATGAAGTGAATTTAATTCTTAAATTTTTTTCTTACACGTCATATTACCACACCACCCGTGTTTAGTATAAACAAATAATTACTTACTTTCAGTTTGTCAAAGTGTTCATCACATTTTGAGTTTTATTATTTTAACTCAGTGTTTTAAAATATCTGAATGATAAAACATTATTATCATTAGATGGAGGTATATCCCAAAAAATAAATAAATAAATATATTTAAAAAAATGGAAAAATATAAGATCGAAAAAAAAGAGAAAAGTTTTGTGGCTACACATTGGTACACATGTATACTTCAAGCCAGCATAAAGAAAATTCATTACTTTTAAAACCTATAGCAATAAATTGACGTTGTCCGTCCAGTTCACTATATGGAGTTTAGAGCATCAAATGGTCTAAAAATAGATTAAGATAGATAGATTACAAGTTGATGAATATGCCAATCTTGTGGACCATACCTTTTTAATGGATTATGTACATACGAATTATGAATTTTTGCAAAAATTGGACACTTAATGCAAACAACATTCACACCATTTTTTTTTTCCTTTATTATATACCGAAAATTTTCATAAATAAGACTTCCGTTTACAAATATAGAATTCGTGGTAATTTACAAGGTAAACAATTTAAAACGAAAGTAGATACATCAACGTATTTTCCTCATTTTTGCATCAGGACTGAAGGTAAGCGCTACAACTTTATTTTCATTAATACACAATTCACCTGCACAGTACACATTCGATCATCATGAGTGCAAAGGATTTTAAATTTCAGTATATTAATTGTTTTGTTTCCTTTGTTCCTTTTTTTCATAATTATTACGTGTATTTGGTTGTGTGTGTTTCGCTTTCACGCATAAACAGTAAATCAATTATGATGCATTATATCATTTGTCAATATCCATGTTGAAAAAGATAATACAAAACTCGTAAGAAAACAATTGTTTGTGGGGAAAATTGAATGAATTCATAATGTAAAGATCGAATGGCAAAGTGCCAAAGAGAGATAAAATCACCTGGGCATTATATACAGATAGGGTGCATGAAAATTACCAAAACAATCCACTACATTGTTGATATTGTACATTTGTAGATAGCAAAATAATTGGCATGTATTTAAATATCAACCTTTTAAAAAGTTGAGTGGAGGGATTGCTTGAAAAATTATATTTTGGCCCTGTATTTAAGTATCCCAATGTGAAATCATCCGACTGATCGCAGAGAAATCAACAGGGTAGGAGTGTGTTTAATTAAATCTCTAGGTATTTTCAGAACAGTTTCTTATTAAATTGATAGACTGGCCTACCGTCTGATATCGTATATAAATTGATAGGTACATGTAACAGAGACATTGAACACCAACTCATATTTTATTTCCCATTCAATCTCTCTTCTTAGATATTGAAAAAAAAAACTTGCATGTACATGTACATGTATATTGGTACATATTGACCTAATTGGGTTTGAATAGTTCGAAATCATGAGAGCAAACATTCACAAATATAGGTTCAAGAATTATTTTATGATACCTGGACCAGTTTATATCAGGGGGGGGGGGGGGGGGGGGGCTTTTTTCCTCTAAATTCGTTATTTATTCGTTTCACTGACCTCGTCTTATCTTGTGAAATGTAATAACTTTAGACAGGTAAATCGAAGGCTGACTTAGGAACAAACCAAATATGGCGGCTGCTTATATCATCATACTCGAAGCGAGAGGACATTTGAAAAGAACATACATGTAAATAACGCTAAATATGGAGTTAATGGATGATAGTGAGATTGTCTACAGATTAAGAATTCCTCGTCATTTAATACATGGCGTCTGTCATGACAATTGTACATGTAACATTAGAAGACCTACACAAAAGTTGTATGCTCTTCCATTCTCTCTCAAAGTTAAGGCTACTTTAATTTTTTTTTCGCTATGTGGACTTTCAAAAGTAAATAAAAACAAGATGTACAAGTCCGTACCCAAAATTTTGTGGAAGGGGTGCGGAATTTTAGGCAGATTAATCAATAGTCAATATACAAAGTGAAATCCGACTTTAATAGGGCATTCTGCTCTTTGTAGGGGGTACGAATGCACCCCCTCCCCTTGGTAAGTGCTTGATGTGTCTATATCATCGATATCAAAAAGAAACATATATTATCCAAGTAATACCTGAAGCGACTGAAATTATATACGTCATCTTTGATTTCTTAAATTCTGTGGATTCACCCAATGCTGTAGACGGGACACACTTTAGAGTAGTAGACGAGACAAACGTTGGAACGAAGTTCCTGCGGGCGGTCTTGCATGCCTGTAAAATGAAAAGGTGAAGATAACAAACAGTGATCAATCTCGTAAGTCCCAAACAAAATACAAAACAAGAGCCAGACAAGTTTACACGGACCCCTATATACACCAAGAGTGGGATCTGGTGCCTAGGATGAGCAAGCATCCCCAGACCGGGTCACACTCGCCGTGGGGCCATTTTCAAGATCAGCTGAACGGAGCAATCCGTAGTCAAACTCAGTGTAAATAGAACTGCTTAACAATTGCCATGAAACACGTCAGACAGCATTTCACCAAATTGGCAATAGCAGGTTGTACTGGCAAACTAGATCGTTATATGGACCATAAATATACGAAATACCGACTTTAAAAGTGACAGTTGAAACCCCTGCAACAACAACTTGTTTGTAGGTGCCCTGTCTCGATTAAAAAAATGATCATACGCAGAACAAACTCGAATAAGCTGAGAGACATTAACACCACGTGCAGATGATGATGGAATACATTGTAAATATAGTATTCTGACAACGGAGAAGCTGAAATCGGGACGAATTTAGTTTGTTATAAAGTTGCGTTGTTAGTATGCTATTAATGTCTAATTTCAATAAAATATCCAAGTACGGATATGGGTGACTGTGGGTATCTTTTATTTTTAGTTCACTGGGATATATCGAATCAAAATGTGAATGAAAATGGTTATTATAAATAGATAAAAAAATGTTGATATATAGAAATGTCTAATTAAAGGCCACCGATAGAGATTTCTCCTTCTCATGTAGACGCCTTTGAATAAATTCTGCCTCGGAAGAATATAAAAACAGGTCAGCTAACAAAGGAGCAATAAATTCCAACCGTTTACCTTCAATTCATTGAAAGGAGAAGGTAGGTTAAGGGCCATATTTCACTTATTTAGGAAATTGTTTGTCATTATTCAATTTTAAAATAGCCCAAATCTATCTCAAAGTAGATGGTAAGTTTACCATCCATGTGTGTGAATAATTTCACGTTCACAGGAAGATCACGAAATCAATGAAAATTCCAAATATCCTAAACTTTGACCAAGAAAGGAAGCAGAGAACACTTGCTTATAATGTACCTACGTCTCAAACTGACATATTTTATACACTTTGATTATCTGTATCATTGGCATAAATTGATAAAAAGACAAACCTATGCTGAATGTTTTTCAACCAAATGCATGCGGGATTTCCTAAAAGGATGCCATTTTCTCCAGAAACTCCAAGTCTGTAACATTGTTGAATTTACAACAAAAAAAGTTCAATCGAGCTCATGATCGTGATTTTATGTTTTAAAAAAACATCACTTTACTAGTTTTTTTAAAAGTCTTTTGAATGTAAGTGAAAATGGGGCCATGTGGGGACTTTATACGTTCTCCACATCAGAAGGCTTTTGACAGTAGATTACGCACGCGAAAAATGTTTTTGAATCTAAAATAAAGATGTATGTAATTGGTTTAACCCCATAGACTAAATACATGTATCATGGCTGAGGGTTTACGAGTTGTCCGCGGTCCAGACTGGAATCTTGGAAATGACGACAAAGGAGAGGGACACGTCGGCACAGTTGTCAAGGACAACGGGGACCAAACATATGACGTCTTTTGGGACATGGGAGGGAAATCTACGTGTAGAGTTGGTAAAGGAGGAAAGTTTGATCTTCGCATTTTGGACAATGCGCCTGTTGGTAAATGATTACACAATTCTATATGCGTACATGTGTATGTATAATGCAACTGTAGATTACATTTTGAATTCTTAAAACATACTTTTACGCTTCAACCAGGAGTAAAACACCTGTCTCGACCTTGCAAGGGTTGTCAGAAACGTACCATTATCGGCGTGCTATGGAAATGTGCCTCTTGTAATGACGTTGACCTATGCACTCCGTGTTACTACCAAGACAAGCATGATCTGAATCATCCGTTTCAGAGGATTGACAAAACCCATGCTACCAGGTAACTTTAATACTCATGGATATCTACAAGACTTTATTCCCATTTCCCAATACTAGTATCTTGATAGAATTGTGTAGGTAATGGTTTTACCATCTTCTCTCCATCAGTGTCGACGTTCAGAAAAGATCCAACAGCGTCAAAATGAGAGCACTTGGAATTTTTCCCGGAGCGGAAGTCACTAGAGGGCCCAATTGGGATTTTGGAACTCAAGATGGTTTGTATATATATGTATGAACATATTGTTCAACTGCAATTCTGAATAAATAAATTTGCATTAAAAATTTATCTAAGCACACGGAGCGTAGAAATTCAAAATGAATGCATCAGAATGAAGATTTGTGTAAGTTATCCTATGTACATGTATTTCTACTTTTGAGATAATTTCACCATATGTATTTATTACTTAATATTTACATTCACTGAATCTTTTCTCTCAGAAATAACATTGCGCGCATCATCCAATATTTACATTTACTGAATCTTTCTCTTGTATTTCTTTTGAAATTGACATTGCGTTCATCTTCCAATAAATCCATGTTTGTTGCAAACTAGTTAGACCCGGTTTTGTAGTGCCACCTGTCCGCATGATCATTACCAAATGTGGAGCGATTCCAAGGGCAAAGTTGAGTTGGCTGTTCCGTTTAAAGTAACCAATTGGCCAACATTATGATATTTTAGTACTTAAATCTAGTTTATATGCTTCGCAAATATATAAACAATAAAATGTCTTTCTTTGTTGGTTTATCGGACGATGGAGGCAGCAATCATTGCAGAAAATAATTCATAACCTGCTCTCGCGGGTTATGATTCCCCCCCCCCCCCCCCCCCCTGCATTTCTACACCTTCTTCTTCCAGGTTAGGAGTTAACTCAGGTTTGAGTGTTAATTACTCCGGCGTAAGCATGTACATGTACATGTAGCTGCGTTCATCAGATAAACCATCAAAGAAAGACATTTTATTATCTAATAAATTAGATCAACTAAATAAATTTATGTTCACACATGTATACAATTAACAAATACTATGATGTACATTTTTTTTCTTTTTACCAAATTTGGAATTAGTACAAGCTTAAGTTATGACTTGCATATTTGAGTTGTGCCAGTTATAACTTGTACAAAAACATACAGCTTTAAATAATACAACCTGTGCAAAATCTCGACTTGTACATGATATACAATGTATGTATATAATTTACATGATTGCAGGTGGGCCTGGAAAGAAAGGAAAAGTAGAGGACCTACGGGGGTACGGCTCAGATGTTGGCGGAAGAAACGCAGTGCGCGTGCGCTGGGAAACATCAGGGGAGGCAAATGTTTACCGTGTCGGGTGCCGTGGAAAAGTTGACTTGCAATGTGTAAAAGAAGCCCCAGGGGGACACTACTATCGAGATCATCTTCCTGTTGTTGGTGAGTAGCGAACAATTCTTTAGTGGGAAATTTGTTAGTATCGACACTGTAGGAATTTCTTCTGGTTAAATTTGGTACGTACATGTAGGAAAGCCTACACAGACGCAACAGAGGGGTGAAAGGAAAATATCTGAAGGCGAAACATCGGAGTCCCTGCTGAAGAAGGGAGACAAATGCGTGATTGACATGCCAGAACAACCTTTGAAAGAATTACAGAGAGGACATGGAGGGTGGTCTATTAGGATGTCAGAGGTAAGCTTTGTGAACCATTATTTAACATTATTTCTGTGAAGTCGCCATCTAGTCAGTGTGTGCACTAAACCATTCAAAATTTCTTCAAGTGCATTGGAGAAATAGCTGTCGTGAAAGATTTCCCTAGCGATACCACTGTAGAGGTGGAATACAATGACAGAAATTACCAGTTCCACGCAGGCGCAGTCCGAAAGGTGAGTTGTGTGGCGTAACTATCATAATAATGAAAATTTTCATGTTTGTTTTGCACCGTTATACTGGTAATGCATTGCGACAGGTCTACGATGTAAAAGTTGGTGATGTTGTGCGAGTCCTAAAAGATGAATCAAAAGCTATTTTGCTCCAACGAAACCACGGAGGCTGGAATGACGACATGAAAAAGGTCAGAAAATGTCATAAAGGTTGACGAGTGAAACCTGAAATTAATGCTTCTTTAAACTATAGTCCTCGCAAGTCCAGGTAAATGGTTAATGTTTTGTGACGAGTGTGTTTTGTAGTACACATGTGTATAAAGTTTTTTGAATCTGTAATGTTCTAATGTGTATGTTGTTCCATTTTACAGTCACTCGGTATGGTAGGCAAGGTGGTCAAGATAGACTCTGATGGTGACGTAGCCGTTGCCTTTGGAAACCAGGCTTGGGTGTATAATCCTGGGTTGCTGGTCCCTGCAAATGGACGCAAAGTTGATGTATTGAATGGTGATGAAGACGAACCGGAAGAACCCTCTGCATCCAGAGGTAAATGTCTGTATGTAATGGAATCAACTAAAATTTCCAGAGTCTTTTCATGCCTACCAAAAATCTTACATTACCGGAAAAGTTGATAGGCAGCGGAGTTTCAGATTGAAATTAGATACCATAGGACCAATGTCCTATTGGCCACACAATCATGGACCATTTTGTCCCATCCCCCCAAATATCAGAGGCCAGACAGCATATCTCATTATATTTATTCATATGACCACGAGTTATGACATAGAAAAACATCAATACCTAGGATCAGTTATGTAAAAATGCTCTTCTATTTAAAGGATGTCCAAATAAAGGCAATGATCTTGTACAGTTTTCAATATTATATGGACAAACTCTTGTAATAAATTGTAAAAATTCTCAATGTATTAATTTATAGGACAGTGAATCAAACATACAAGATCAGTCGACACAATCAGTTGTACACACAAAAACCCATATAAAATTGCTCAATTATTGTATGAAGGGTTACCTAAGTATTCTAAATGCTTATAGAATCAGTTAAAAAACAACTTGCACAATTTTCATATTGAATACACCATTTATCTACCATATAAATTGGCGAAGTAAACAATGGGTTAAACGTAATCATAGTCCCAAAACATATATACAAAATCGAGTAGGGCAACACGGACCTCCGACAAAAGCGAAGGTAGGATCAGGTGCCATGGAGGAGTAAGCATCCTCTATTGATCGTTTCTACCCACCGTGTGCTATATTCGAAACAAAGTAAACGGGGTTATCCGTCGTCAAATCTTGTACGAAAATGACAGTCTAACAAAGGGTATGAAACAAATCAGTCAACATATGACTGGTATATTTTGTAATCGCAAACAAGGTCATTATAGCGACCGTAGAATTTGCGAAATGATCACTTTAAACGAGAATCGTTTAACTGCAAACATCAACTTTTTTGTTAGTAGTTGGTGCTTTTAAAAATTCCTCATACGCTTGGCATGCTCTTGCGTATCGAATCAACTGAGAGACATACACACCATAAGCAGGTGGTAGTGGTAATTACTACATAGAAAGGAGCATAATAATCAACTGTGGATGTTATCTGGAAATTTGCTGAATTTGCAGCTCCTGTTACGTGCCTTCAACAAGTTCAATATTACTCAGGTAAATGGTCCATGCTGCATTGAAATTGAATTGACTACTGTCTGTGCATACAGTACAAGACAATGGGTTACAGTCCTATCTGTAGATTCATCTGGTAAAACATGGGGAATCGGATAGGTGACTGTTTGGTTTCTGATACAGAGCTTAAAAACTCGTGTGCATCATAATCTGAGTCGTAACTGATGCCTATAACACATATAATAATTCTATTTCATTCACTCCAACACTCTATAGAAAATTCAACAGAAATCTAAATTTGGTTTTCACTAACGCTATCCCCTCCTTTGCTTAAAGCAATACATGGATCTTGATACAATCGTAACTATCCGGTCTTTTCCCGACTGTTGTTTGTCCTGCGACTTTTTCAAGTNCAGAAACTATCCGGTCTTTTCCTGACTGTTGTTTGTCCTGCGACTTTTTCAAGTTTTCTTGCAGATTAGGAATTATGAGGGTCGTTAGGTGATCCGTCGATTTGATGTGATTTTTTTATGGAACTTGTCTTAAAATTCTGATTACCTTGTGTATAAACGTATTAATTAGTTCTCTTACATTCGACACAGATATCACATGTCATTACGTTCTTCTTTAACAGTGATTTCCTTGAAATCGATGCCATCATTAAGAATGTAACGGTTCGTCATCAATGGTCATTGTTACTGTTCTCCATAAAAATGGTTTTAACGTATGCTGGAAAGTCTCCGAGAATTGTTGCATTGCTATAATATTTCATGTAGATTCGCCCGAACCTGATGCTAGACACCAGATAGGGGGAAATCTTGCTCAGTTAATGGCGCATCTTGTTCTCCTCGAAGCCTTGGGCGCAAGACAGACAATTGGCCCGGAGGAAATGTTTAACGCATGCGCAAAAGGAAACATCGGTGCAGTGAATCAAATGATTCAGAAAAAGAAAGATCTAGTAAGTATTTCTAGTTGTATATGAGAGAGAATTTCTTAATTTGTAAATTTTTTCAAATATACCCATTGAATCGTTAAAATCCGGGTTATACTGAATTGTTTTCATCCGAGTTTCATTGTGCATAATGTTTGTGGCTTACAGATTGGACATTCTTTGGTTTGTGATTTTTTTTTTGTGCATCTCAATGAGGGATTAAACTTGTTGAATATTTTTACACAAGATAATGTATCTATTTTTGTACCCAAGAAAATTTATCTTTTTAAATAATGACCCGCGTACTAGTATTGTATTACGTTATTTATGAACCTCTTATTACATGTATAAACGTGTGTAGGTTAACTGCTGGCACAAAGGCCTGACCCCTTTGATGGTTGCCGGACACGAGGGGCATGGAGATATTGTGAAACTATTGCTGCAGAATGGGGCCAATATAAATACCGCAAACGACGATGGAATGACACCCCTGCTAGTAGCCATAGTAGGGTAAATATCTAATCGCGAAACCATGAGACAGGAGGAGTAACTCCCGTTATTTAAGCGAGTTATTACATGTATATACTTGTGGAATGTCTCCCCTTAAATATATAATATCATAATATAAAACATGATCTATTAATTAACATGTAAAGTTAATCAAATCAAGTATACTCTTCCCCATTATCATTTTAAAAAAATATTTATCTATTTTAATTTTTTACATTTATGTATATATTTTTTAAATCAAAATAAACATAAGGATAATGTTTCTCTCATTATCAACCGTGTGAGATCGATATGCAAAAGCCCATTTGAAAACAAATTTATTTTCGTGAACACGAATTTTTCGCGAATAAGCACGCAAGTGTTGTTGTGAAATGCGAAAATTTCGCGAATAAACATACATTTCGCGAATAAACGAGTAACTATTCGCGAATAAACGCAAGACCTATAGCAATAACCGCTATAACACGCAACGCGATATAAGGGCGAAAATTTACCAGACGCAAAACGCGAACGTTTCGCGAAACACGGCGTTCCTTTTTGCAAAGTTAGTTTCTTCGCAGCAAGTTTTGCCTTCATTCGCAAATATTTACGCCGGTATTATTCCCCTGAATTCTTTTACAATCCGAATGGAGTTTTCTCGTAACTTTGCTTTCTTCTGAGATGTGAATGTAATAACGAGTGTTGTATAAAAAATTATCACACTCTAGAAGGGACCAGATTTAGACAGTCTAGGACGAGGGCTTATGCTGAAAATTGTAGAGACAGCCCAAACTCCCTCTGTATCCAGGAGGTTGGAACGTTACACCGTATCCACACCATTAAGGAATGGAAAGACTACAATGTTATATATTTGCTCTCTAAAATCCACATACAAAGGAGGGACCGTTGATAATGATAAACCATGAAAATATGTGAGGACTCACAATCAAATCATTAACAACGGTGAAGAAATCAGTTAAAATAATTAAAATTAAATTTAAATTTCAAAATTTGATAATAGTTTTCTAATAGGCAACATTGGCTATTTTAGTTAAACCCTTAAAGTGTATCCCATTTTCGGGTACGCTCTTTCTGTCTGTGTAATTAGTTTCTGCAATGAATATTTTGGTGATTTTAAATTTACACAAAGCTTGAATTCATTTGCTAATCTGTGGGTAAATGGGAGAAGAATAGTCCTTCATCATTTACTCGTGTGGGACAGGTAAATTCCACCTCTGAAACATAATTGTAGATTCGTTGTCTAGAACTCAGCAAAACATCGTCTTAGACTGCGAATCTTTTTCCCTCGGTGTCATTGATTGTGACATCATGTACTTTTTAAAGACTATACATGTAGCATTACACGCTGAAGTAAAATATTCTTCATTAATTTCTTAGATTTCAGTTTGATTTAGCTTTCTGGTAGACAATCTTGGGTTTTAGTTTGCATTTTACAGTGTTTACTTTCGGATAATTCTTTAATTAGTTTTTGAATAGAAGTCCATATGAAGATTTTGATAATAAGCTCATGAATTTATGTACTAAACAGTGAGACAAAGCCTTGTCCTAGACTGTCCCGGCCTCTATCCCACACTCATACTAATTAAGAATTTTATTAATCCTCCTCTAGGAAAGAAGAGGACATCGCTATTTTTCTCGTAAAGAACAAGGCCAATGTGAACGCTAGTAACAAAAATGATCGGACTGCTGTACATCTGGCGGTGGATTTGGGGCAGTTCTCAGTCCTTAAAGCCGTGCTGGAGGCGGGTGCCAGTCCCAACAAACAGGTCACAAATACAGTTCTTGCGTATGATGACACGTTGTTTTATGTCATTAATGAATTTTTTATATCTTGTATGTATTTTCAAAAGGGATGGGTTTTTTTCTGTTTTCACTGAGCAAAAAACAAATAAGAGGCCCACAGGCCTTACGGTCACCTGAGTATCATACCCTTACAGGGAGTATCATACATGTATTTGCATTTTTACATGTAAGTCTCAATACGGAGTCTTTGTTCACATGTTATAATCTTTCAAAATATAACATATGGTTCTTATTCAAATACACAAGAAGATTATCATTTCAAATCTCACAAAGGGTGTTGTTAGCCGTCAAAGAATTTTAAATAGAAACCATTTTGCATAATTCAGAAATTTGGAAAAAATCAAAAGGGAGCTATACACTACAGTGTAATTGAAAGTTTCACTGATTAGTGAAAGCTTTTTTTCAGTTATTGTGCGAAAACTGTTCATGACTTTTTCATGAAAAATGTTCCATATCATCAGATATTTTCCAAAATCGAAAGGGAGTTGACCTCAATGGATATTTGCACTGCCCCAAAGTTTCATATTAATTGGTGCAAGCTCTTTTGGGTTATCACGCGAAAACTGTTTGTGGCGGACGGACGGAAAAGATTATTACTATAGGGCTCCCGCCGATCCTCGGCGGTGCCTAATAAAAGAAATTAATAACATAGTTTTGAATTGACAACAAAGCTACACAACCATGCTAATATTAGCCCGTATTTGCTGTATGATTACAGGACGTGGCAGGGGATACCGCGTTACATGACGCCATTGCCAAAAGAAGCGATAGGGCAGTCGCCATTTTGTTAAGCCATCCACAAATAAATCTAAAACTTCTTAACAAAAAAGGACAAATACCACTGATGTGGGCTGCCTTCAAAGACCATGATTTGTGAGTGTTTGGGTAGGGAGGAAGAGTGAGGTTTTTCTTAATTAATTGTCCAAGTAAAGATTACGGCGACCTTCCCTCATTTCAGTGCTGTGGAACGGTTGATCGCCAAGGACCCGAGTCTCGTGAATGCAAAGAAAAATGACGGCTACACAGCTTTGCACATTGCTGCGGTTAACGACCACACAGATTCTGCAAATGTGTTAATATTAAAGGCAAGTTAACTTTGTCAGAGAGACATTATATACATGTACTTGTAATAGAGTTTCGTTTTGATGAGTGGACAATAGAGTACAGATATTTTCTTGGCAACTGTACATGACTCTAAATCTGCTATGGAAACTACATGTAATATTTTTACTACAAAAAGATAAAGGACATCCTATTTCAATTTCAGGGTAAAGCACAAATTNATATTTTTACTACAAAAAGATAAAAGACACCCTATTTCAATTTCAGGGTAAAGCACAAATTAATGCAAAGAATGCACAAGGCTTAACTCCGCTACATCTAGCAGCACACGAAGGATATGATGGCACGGCCAAGATCTTAATAATGAATGGTGTGTAAATTTGTGTTCCTTCATCAGATCACTGAGAATTTCACGTGAATTACAAACACTAATTACAGTGTATGCTGCCATTGGGTAAAATGCTGTCTGATGTGTTTCATAGCAATTGTTGAGCCGTTTTTCATACACTGATTTGACAACAGATTGCTCAGTTTACCTGATCAAGACACGGTGGGTGTGGCCGGTCGACAGGGGATGCTTACTCCTCCTATGCATCAGATCCCACCTCTGGTGGTATCCAGGGGTCTGTGTTTGCACAACCCTTGTTTTATATTCTATTTGGGACTTACGTGCTTGATCACTGTTCGTTATCTTTGCCCTTATATGTATATAATCGTGTACGTAAACACTTTCACATTATCATGACATTTACACTTGGAGGAAAAATTCCAATCCAAAAATAATTTCAGATAAAAGAACCTAAAATATTCTAAAGGACAACATATGGGGGGATTAGACGCAAAAAACATATGTCAAAGGATTTCATTGTATTAGGAAATTTCAAGAATTCATTTCACATCTTTGCTTTTTGAATTGATATTTAAAAAGCAAACTAACAGCTCAATTTCGGGATAACTTCAGCTTCTCCATTGTCAACTTCCCATATATAGCAATATTCCATTATCATTTGCATGTGGTGGTTTTGTCTCCCAACTAATTCGATACACATGTGTTTGTTTTACGTATAATCAGTTTTTAAATCATGGTAGGCTTCTGGTAAACAAGTTAGTGTATAGGGGTTTCAAGTCTTGTGTAAGGTTAGCAGTTCGCAAATTATATATGGTCGTTTTAACCAATCTAGTTTGCCATTACAGCCTGTCATTGGGTCAAATGCATTCTGACGTGTTTCATGGCAATTGTTAGATCGTTAATTTAAACATTGGTTTTGACTGCGGATTACTCCGTTTCCCTGGTTGAGATATAGGGTTTTATTCACCACTAACGTGTCCATGGGTCCGTGTATCCAAATGATTAGATTTGTAATTATCGTGGGAGTAATTATGATCACTGATCACCTTCTCTAAATATGATTCAATAAAATATACTCAGCGCTTTTTGCTAATCTAGATAACAAAGAAATTGTACCAGAATCTCATAAATATATCTTGAAGGCGGGGCTACAATACAGTGTACATCTTAAAAACCCATACTTATGAAAGAAACTTTTTTCAAAATATAAGAAATATACGTGTCCGTCTATCTTGTACTGTGGAGATATGAACATTTTAGTACATGTACTAGAGGAACAAAATAATATGAGCACAATCAGCTTACACAATTAGATAGTACGTTTATAAGTTAACATTGCGCGTCCATTGTTTTCATTGTTGACTCTACTTAACAGGAGCTGACATTAATATGGGGGACAGTGATGGTGACACGCCATTACATCTGGCTCTAGGTGGACGTCAGCGAGTGGGAGGGAACGATCCTGTATGTAGAAAGTGTAACATCATTGATATATATATTTACAATAACACTTTAGCGATGTATACATTACAACAACAACTGAATTAAAATGTATAACATTAATGATGACATTTTATCTTCGAACAACCATGTTTTCTATCATTATATATCCTCATACATTCGATGATATGTTATGTTCCAGGCTTCAAAACCATAAACTGAGATTAGTATTTGCCCATTTATACCTTAAGATTTCTCTAGTAAAGGTGTAATGAAAATTAAAATGCGAATTCATACAGAAAATTTCATTTATTTACGAAAATTATTTCAAAAGTTAGCTGGATTTAATTAGACTTGAGTCTATTCTCATTTTATGGTCTTGAAGCCTGATCTTGCTGTCTCTAAACCATGCAGCGGAGGGATGTGATTAAACTTGGAGTGGGGAGGGGAGTCAATTGTTTTAACATCAAGTTATTCTTTATTTTATCTATTCATTGGTATTTTTAATCAGTTTCTCCAACTACTGGGCCTTACACTTAATCAGAGTTCTCAGAACCAAGAGCGATTTAATATGGCTGCATTGATGATTCAAAAGGGGGCCGATTATGAGGCTACAAACAACAAAGGCCAAACACCATTGGATGTCTGTAGGAACGCAGAACTGAAAAGGGCCGTGGTTGAGCTTATTCAGAAAACGTAAGTTCTGTCCCAGAAATGCCTTTAGGTTCGATTCATTGCTTGTAATTTCTTTTGAGTAATTGTTTTACAGTCCAAGAATATTTAGAATTCNAATTCATTGCTTGTAATTTCTTTAGAGTAATTGTTGTTTTACAGTCCAAGAATATTTAGAATTCTGTAAATTTATCATAGGTTTGTTCTGTTTGCTGTAATTGTGTATTGATTCAATTTAACAGGAGAGCTAGTAGGCCTTCGACAGGGTAATCTATTGTCAGTTTGGCATTCTTTTCATATCATCTATTGCATACAATCAATCCTGAGCACTTCATTGGTTACATGATGACCTTTCCTATGCACTCTCTTTCTATCATTCAGAGAATGTTCCAGATCTGTCAAGCTTAACTTATTTACTGATTATTCGGAAATTGCTTTTTAAAAAAATTAGACAAAAGTCTACAAATATTTCAAATGCATGAAATTATCTACCGAATGTGATACTTGAACACCTGAACTATGTCATCATGTAGAGTTACGAATTATCATGATATGGTGGCTTATACAATGATTATCAAGCATGTACAGATGAGAGCAGCACTGGTCAGGGAATATGGTGTTGGGGTGAGGGTCAAGACCTGTCCATTTAACTCATGGGCATTAAGCAGATAGTGTTTGTATAGTCATGAGAAGCAATGGAATTCATGGTCCAAAGCTCAGTGGTTAATACAATGTGGGTTTTTTTAAAACTGCACATTAGAAAGAAAAAGACAACTAATTATTAATACTTTGATGTAGTGTCATAAAAGAGTTGTTACTCAGATGACAATTAAGAAAACATGGATTTTTTCTTAATTCTCCATTTTTAAAGAAAACAATTTATATTTGGTGGAAACATATTCAATCTGTACTTGGTACTGTACTAATTCTAAACAAATATTATAACGAGAACTGTCTTTTTTTCAATATTCATGCTTTGATAATTCTATGGTCATTATTTACAAATACAAACTGTCTGGCATGTTTCATACCAATTACATGCTTTGACTACGGATTATTCCGGATCCGTTTACCACATGAAAATATATGGCTCATGGCGGGTGTGACCGGTAAATAGAGGATGCTTACTCCTCCCAGACACCTGATCCCACCTCTGTTATGTGCAAGAGTCCGTGTTTTCTCTCCTTTTAATTTTCATTATTTCTTATAGGATCTATGAGATTGATCACTGTTCGTTATCTTCACTTGTACATAGTATTTGAAATTGTATTAACATAATGTGTTCGTAACAATGTTGGCTTTTCTTGGAAATTAATATTTGTTCAGACGACGGGTAACCCCGTTTACTTTGTTTCGAATACGGGCTCACGGCGGGTGTGACCGGTCAGCAGAGTATGCTTACTCCTCCATTGCACCTGATCCTACTTTCGCCTTTGTCGACGGCCCGTGTTGCCCAACACTCGATTTTGTACATATGTATGTGTTTTTTGGGATTATGATTACGTTTAATACTTTGTTACTTCGCCATTTTATATTGATGTGTTTAGGTTGACGAGTCCCTTTTCTTTATTGTACATATATATCTATTTATCAGATTTGTAGGTAATTTTAATTTACGAGCATGGTATAGAGTGCATTTTGTCTACGGATACAGCGGAATTTAGACTCTAATACAATTAATGTTTTCACGGAATATTAAATTTTGCGGATTTACTTCCAATTGTATATTAAACTATTTCAATATTTATCTGGATGATTTGTCCTATTTCAGTCGGAGGGGAGGGGCAGGGCAATCGAGCTCAGCTGCTGAGGCTTTTCAGGAACTGTTCTCCGAGCTGCCCATCCCTTGTGTCCGATGTAAGGACTCTATGGCGAACACCCGTCTCATTCCCTGCAAGCACAAGGTCCTCTGTACTGGCTGCTCCTTCAGGGCTCAGCAGTGCCCCTTGTGTCGGCAACCCGTCAGCAACAGAACCGATCTGCGTAAGTTTTGTGTACAATTGCCAATCCTTTGTTTGCGTTTAAGAATAATTCTCAAAATTAGCTATTCAGTCAATGGCAATACATGAAGTGTGATGTCCTTGCTACATATCAAGTTTGACTGTTTCCTAAAACTTGGATCAGTAATTTCAAAGGAGTTGCGCTGAGAAGGTTATTTACGTGGATTTATGGCAATTTTCTAAGTTTAAAGGGGCGATAACTCGCACAAATATTAGGGGATCAAAGTTTTCTGGTAATATGCACAACTACATATGATGTCCTTGTGCAGTAGTTTCAGAGGAGTTGCGCTGACAAACTTTGTGACGGACAGACCAAAACCAATATGTTTCCCCACTAAAGTGGGGGGGGGGGGGGGCATAATTCTAACATTTCTGAGATCATATTTAAACTGACAAAAATAAATTGGTCCAAGCCTGTGCTTTAAATGATTTTTGGACACACGAATGGTCATACAAATGTACAAAGCATTATCCTATACACTAAGCAAGAGCAGTATTTCAACACATGTATATTTTATTTCAGAGGGTAGAGTGTTGATTGATCCCTGCCGTGTACAGTGAGAGGAAGACGAACTGATTATTTGTGACAAAAACCTTTAGTTATGCCATCAAGGAAATTAACCGATATTGATCTATACTAATGTCTAGATCTGTTGTGGATGTCTCCATCATTGGGACAACTACATGTATATCTAATTCAGTATTTCGTTATCTTCGTCTCATATCCTAATGATCATAATTATAGATTGTTTTCATTATACTATATCGTAACATCTCATTGTAAATACGCGGTGTCCCTTCGCCGGCCAACAGTGGGCGCTTATTCCTCCTACGCATTTGATCCTACATGTACCTCTGGTGTCCTGGGGTTCGTGTTTGCTCCACTTCTTGGTGAGAATTATGAGGTTGCTCACTGTTCAGTATCTTCACTTTTTCGTTTATCTTAGTAATAAATCAAATAACCCTTTTTGTATGCATTAATATTATACAAATGATTGTATTTTTAGTCATACCATATTCGGGCATTATGGACCGTAATATATATCCATATCCCTATCCGAATTTCTGCTTATGAAATCATATTTCAATGTGAGTATAGGTTTTGAAAATAAATTCATATATTAAATTTTATTGACGGTTCAATATCCTGAAGTGTGTAAAATATGATACATGCATGTATAGTATCCATATTCATATTTTATGTCTGCTGTGAAACACAGTATTACGCTTTACCTATGTGAATGTTTATGTTGTTGTTGACTTTTTCAATGTTGTTAAATAAAACACGATTAGCAACATAATATCTGTCACTGAGGTATTGATTCAGTAATATCTGAACCATTGACCAGTCTTTTAAAGTCTGATAAGATACATTGTATTGTGGATCCTTTAAAGGGGCATGGACACGTTTGAACTAAATGTATCATAATACTACAAAGTATGCACTTAAATGTTCAAATTTTAGATTGCCAATTTAAGTTGATATTGCCTGACTAGGTATTCTAATGGTCGACAAAAATTTTAACGCATCTGTTGACTTCCAGTGGAACCGCTACTGATCAATTCTTGTTATGTAAACGAGGCCGACCAGGATTTGCTTACAAGTTTAATGTGATATTGAATATGCTCTAATCGTCCCATTTAAAAGCAGATTTTTTTCAATGATAGAAATTCGTTCTAGCAAACACAACGTTTAACAGTTGGCTAATGTTTGCTCATCATCATCACTTTGTTTTATAGAATGATAAATTATTCTATGAAGCAATTTTGTACATCAAACAAGGTCTCGAGCACTGATTTACACAGGACAGACTTTGTGAGGCTGTATTTACTTGTAATCCAAACTGACTTTCAAATATTTGCGACCACTAAAATAACTTTATTAGTATTTTAACATCAAAAAATGCAACATAAACATTAGCTCAAACGATCCAGTCCCTCAACATTTGCGATCAAAAGTACAGAACACAGTATAGGCATACTAGATCTTTACGAATTGATTTATGTATGTAATACTTGATTGGGATTCATTGTGATAAGTCTCAGTAGCCTTTTATTGTAAACCATTCTCTATATACATTCTTCTTGTGTTGGATCTATGTAACAATGAATGCAATATATCTTTAACACACCAGTTTTGAAAAGTCCCTCAGTAATCCTTCATATTTCATGGAAATACAATGTTAACATATGCATATTCGTGCTTGTGTTTATATCGTCATTGATATGATAAGACGTAATTGTCTGAACATCATTTGTATCTTTCTAGCCACGTGTTGAATAAATGTCTTTATCATTTGTCGGTGTTAGTGTTTGTACTTCAGTCGATATCCTTACACTATACTTGTCGAGTAAACGTTCTCTTGCATGCCCAGATCTCTCCACTGAATTAATTAACTAAAAATCAAAAAGCAATAAATCAATCAAAGGCTATTTCAAGTACTGAACGCCGGGTGTTTACAGTTACACCTAAAGGTGTTTTCAATTGCACGCTAAGGTTGATTATTCATTTATCTAATGTGCAGGATGGCAAATCTTAGAACAGGAATTCTTTTTGCAAAGGACAAATCATCTTCTATTTCTGCAATATATTAACACTAGACCTTGAGCTGCCAATACCCCTTTCCCCCCCCCCAGGGAATTTTGAAGGGTATGATTTTCTGAAACGCTGTATAACAAATCTAACCTAAATAATGAGCCTTGTTTGCACTCTGCCGGTGGGTTAAGGGTTTTGGGTAAACTCTCTAAAATCTTATGAAAAATCGATGATTTCGGAAAAAACTGCATAATATCGTTAGTATTTTTATTGTTTGTCTTTCAACCATTATGGCTGTATCATACACTGTCATAAACTATCAGACATACACCTCAAACACACAATTTTATTTTCTGCTGATTTTTTGGGGAAACTACCCGATTTGTTGAAAATCAATGAAAACCTCAAACGTTTTTCTAATATCGCATTTTTTGTGTTCCCAAACGACAATTGTTTCACTGTTTGGTATCTGTGGTAGAATGTAATCATTCATTTCAATTGAATATTGAATTTAAAATTTGTAAAAACAAAAAAATTCTTCAAAGTTGGAAAAATCTCAGGCTCAAAGCATCATTACAATTTTATGCTTCGTTACTAATGTCATAATCACACACAATTTATTCAGTTTAATTTTAATAAATTGAAGACAATAAATCGAAAAAAATATAAAACGATTCTAGTATAATTAATTGATTAAATAAATAAAATTAATTATTAATGTAAGCGAGACATATGTTACATGTCTGTTGTACTTATTGGATGGCAGCGAGTTCCCACCTAGATTTTTAAAAACGCTTCATCCAGGACCTCCTGATTTTGGAAAGGTGAATGGCTTAGCTTATAATTGATGAGTCCCAGAACAATAAGCTTGGGAGTCCCGATTAATACCGATTGTGTCCATTTTTGAACAAAATATTTTTTCTATTGCAATATATTGAACTCAAGAGTTAAACCCTCATATATCAATACATAGCCACGATGGCTGCCAAAAAGTGGTTACTTTTCCCAAAATTACCTCGTACAACAAGACTATGATACATCACTAAGTAATAATTCTCGCATATCTAATAAACTGGAAGTATGTTCAAGCTTACTTAAAAGAAGAAAACGCGGCACTACAATAATGAGAATGCATGCTTAATCTTTCTTTCACTCTCGATCTTGGGGTAGATCTCTGAGCCACTGATTTGATGACCTGACGCCCAATTTAAAGGCTTTATTTGTCATGAACAGGAGATTATACACGATGACAGAGAGAACTGCTTGAGTTTTGGGAAAAGGAAAAAGGTCTTTATAAGGCTTAGATGTGCGAGTACTGGTGGGTGTCAGCAAGCTGATACCGCTTTCCAATTCAACAGATTCACAAGCTAATGCATGTGATCAAGCATTTAATAAATTAGAAAACACTGCTAACATGCGATGTTGTCTATGTTCAGAGCCTTCGTGTGCTACTTGGTCCCATCCTCAGACCGGTGACACTTTTTCCTTACTAGGCATCGGGAATTGCTACGGTCATAGCCATCCACCATTAGAATGGTATGCAGTAAAGACCTTACTTATGTGCATGATACTTTTGCAACTACACGGGTCTTCTACCGTGTTTAGTTAGGCGCATTATCTTAGCTTTCGGCTTTCCATATATCTTTTTTATTGTTCATAATAGTAAACCCTCGATGTTTCGTACCACCAATCCAATTTTCGCAAATTGTCTGTAAGGGAATTAGGAACATTCTTCAAATTGCTTAGCGGATTTACTCGTACCCGTATTGGGCTCTGCAAATATATGTGGATACTCGTGCAGAAATTTTGTACTTTTCAAAATACGCTTCCAAAATGAAATGCACCAGGAGCGATTTACCAACCGCTTTAGCATTTATCACGAATTCATGATCTGGGCTTCATCTTTTCAATTATTCCCGGACTTTTGCGCCTGCTTACAGTCACCACGGTCCTCATTTTGCGCACTCTTCTGACGGACGCCCGTGCCAGTCGCGTCAGTATTGCACCAGTAAATACTTAGTGTGGGCGTCTCTGCGCAGTTGTTATCAAAGCTCAGCCTATAACATCCTTAAGGGGAAAATGTGTCACTTTTATTCGTTTACCGATGCTGAAGTTTCTCATCAACAATGTATGCGTAGTCTTTGGCGATAATATCCTTCAACAGTGTGTTGAGCACGGACGGTGTTCCTTTTTATCTGGCCTGGTTTTATATTTGTATGAGGCAGAAATTATTCAAAAGTTTCTACATAATATGATGACATTTCTCGTTGTGCCCTTTAAATCGACATGTACAAATATTGCCAACGTTTGCCTGTCTGTCATTTAGATTCTTTATCTAATCCATATATCCCAGTGAACTCGAGATGAAAGTCTTACATTTGTTTCGTACTTAAATAATTTATTGAACATAGACATTAATGGAAAATAACCATAATCAATTTTATGACAAACATATCACACCGGTAATTTGTTTCATTATATGTTGATATGTAGGAGCATATCCCTTAAAATCAGTTATATCAAATAATTCTGCAAACAATGTTATTTAAAACCAAATTTCTGCCAATTTTAGAATAAGCCCATTCTAATAAACCGTTAAAATTGCTTTCAAAACAGAATGTGACAGTCGAAAACATGGCACAAACTGTCAACACAGTTGTGGACAATGCATTAACTCAGCACAGTGCCACCATGTAAATGGTACATGTTTGGACGGATGCGATTCGGGCTACCAGGGTTTAACCTGTAACACAAGTAAGTATATCATGTATCATTGTTAGTTTATCCTTAGAAACAGTAGAACTTTCCGTAATCTTTGTTATTTAATTTCTTACACATGATGCTTTACTTTGAACTTGAAATACAAGTTATTCTTATTGTAATTTTATGAAAAAATAATATCGAAGTTTTAGCCTTCGTTTTTCGCAAAGATACATCAAATACTGCATACGATTCCGTTCTCTCTTTGATTCCTATCAAATTTGAGGAAATAGAAACCATACTACAAGAATACGCAAATGGCAATTTAAGGATTATCTCCCTAGGGCATAGCTCGATCCTTCGAAGGATTTCGACCCCAATCTTTGTGGCACTACATTGATCACTTGTAGTAAAGGTCTTACTTTCATGTTTCGGATTTCCACATTCGTTTGGAAGCATCACCTGAAGATACATAATTTGTACGAAATGCGCACATAAAAATTTGTACCGTATATGATTTATTTCATGATACAATAACAAGTATGTAAAGGTAAATATAACGAACAGTGATCAATCTCATCAGTCTCAAATACAATACAAAAACAAGGGTTGGACAAACACGGATCCCTGGACACACAAAAAGTGGGACGAGGTACCTAGGTGGAGTAAGAATCCCCTGTTGACTGGTCACACCCGCCGTGCGCCCATAGTCTTGATCAAGTAAACGGAGCAATCCGTAGTCAAATCAGTGTGTGGAAACGACTTAACAATGGCTATGAAACACAGTAGATAGCACTTGACTCAATGGTAGGTCATACTGGTAAACTACATCGTTATAAGGACCATAGAATATACGATCTACTATTTCGCAAATTTTATCGTCGTTGTTCTGATCGTATTTTCCAATATGACATGCCATTGGGTATCATGCTGTCTAACGTGTTTCATAGCAATTTATAAGCCGTTCTTTACACACTGAATTTCACTACTGATTACTCCGATTACCTGATCAAGACAATGACTTACGACAAGTGTGACAGATCTACAGGGGATGTGAGAGAATACGCCAGACGTTGGAATAAATATGAGGGAGAGGAGTGTGATACCTTGTCTGCATGGATCGAAAGTTTTCGAAAATGCTTACTACTTATCCCTCGTGTCTTCTGTAGGATAAGTGGTAAATCAGTTACAAAGACCATATGAACATTTTGTATAAAGCAAGTAACAACATTGTCTTTGCTTGTAATGCAATCTCGTTTGAAGTCATCATTTCGCAAATCTACTAGATTTTACGACGGGTAATTACGTTACTTCATTCAGACTAAGGACTCACGGTGGGTGTGACCGGTCAGCAGAGGAATGCTTACTCTCCATGGCAAGCTGGTCCTGCCTTCGCTTTTGTCGGAGGACCACGTTGGCCTATACTCGACTTTGTAAATATGTGTTGTGTGTTATGACTACAATTACTAAGATGTCAACTTCATCTATTTATATTCAAATTCTAAATATGTTTATGGTGTATACCTTCTTTCATAAAATTCCAGAATGTGATAATCGAAGGTATGGACCGAGTTGTTCAGAAAATTGTGGATTTTGCTATGAACTAGAGCAATGCCACCACGAGAACGGAACCTGTTTGAATGGGTGTGATCCTGGATACAAAGCTGGGGCATGCAAGGACCGTAAGTTATATTGATTTGACGTGATGAAAATTTAAAATACATGTATGGTTATCACTAAATGTACAATAACTCACTCGCTTTGTCTGTATACAAAAACAAGGTAAATACGTTTATTCGTTATATTATTACTCAATAAAACAACGCAGTATGTGAATATTAAGAAAATTTATCTATTTCATATTTACGTAACAAGTATGTAAACATTATATATATAGCATGCGATGGTAATACATATGGAGCAGGATGTAAACAGATTTGTGGATCGTGCCTAAATTTAGCACAATGTCATCACGTAAATGGATCTTGTTTGCACGGGTGTAATCCGGGCTACCAGGGAGTAACCTGCAAAGACGGTAAGTTTATAACATGCATTGATGTGAAAATCGTACTCTTTAACCGTAAAATACTAGTGTGACACTATATGTGACAGATCTACAGGGGATGCGAGAAAATACAACAAACGTAGGAATAAATATGAGGGAAAGGAATTTGATACTTTGTTTGCATGGATCGATATTATTCGAAAATTATGAAAATCCCGTTTTCACTATTTGACAAAAAAAAAATGCTTACTACTTATCCCTCTGTCTTAAAGTCGGTATAAGTGGTAAATGAGTTACAAAGATTATATGAGCATGTTGTACTAAAACAAATAACGAATCTCGTTGAACGTCATCATTTCGCAAATTCTACTAGCTTTTACGACGGGTAATCCCGTTTACTTTATTTAGACTAAGGGCTCCCGGTGGATGTGACCGGTCAGTAGAGAATGTTTACTCTTCCATGGTACCTGGTCCTGCCTTTACTTTTGTCGGAGGACCACGTTGGCCTACATTTGACATTGTAAATGTGTTTTGTGGTTTATGATTACATTTACCTCGATGTCAACTTCATCTATTTATATTCGAATTCAAAATTTTTATTGTGTATACCTTCTTTCATAAAATTCCAGAATGTGATAATCGAACGTATGGACCGAGTTGTTCAGAAAATTGCGGATTTTGCTATGGACTAGAGCAATGCCACCACGTGAACGGAACCTGTTTGAATGGGTGCGATCCTGGATACAAAGCTGGGACTTGCAAGGACCGTAAGTTATATTCATATACAACAATTCATTTGACATGGTAAACATTTAAAATACGTGTTTGGTTATCACTAAATGTACAATAACCTATTCGGTTTGTCTGTATACAGAACCAAAGTAAATATGTTGATTCGTTATGTTATTAATCAATCTAACAACGCAGTATTTAGAACATATATTTATTTTTAATTTGCGTTAACAAGTGTGTTCACATTTTTATAGCATGCGATGGTAATACATATGGAGCAGGATGTAAGCAGATTTGTGGATCGTGCCTAAATTTAGCACAATGCCATCACGTAAATGGATCTTGTTTGCACGGGTGTAATCCGGGCTACCAGGGAGTAACCTGCACATACGGTAAGTTGATAGCATGCATTGATGTGAAAATCGTACTCTTTAAACGTAAAATATTGCCAAACACGTAAGATAGACAGATACATGTAGGATGATAGCAGTATTCTACGCGTATTTCTGCATTAAGAATATGTATTTATGATAATATAAATTGGCAAAGTAAGCAATGTGTTAAACGTAATCATAGTCACAAAAACATATATACAAAATCTAGTGTAGGGCAACACGGACCTCCGATAAAAGAGAAGGCAGAATCAGGTACCATAGAGGAGTAATCATCCGCTAATGACCGGTTGTCACACTCGCGGTGAGCCCGTAGTCGAAACAAAGTAAACGGGGTTACCCGTCGTCAAATCTAGTACGAAAATGACAGTCTAACAAAGAGTATGCAATAAATTAGTCAACATATGAATTGGTGATAATTTGTAATTGCAAACAAGGTCATTATGGTGACCGTAGAATTTGCGAAATGATGACTATAAACGAGATTCGTTATAACCTTGCAACATCAACTTTTTGTTAGTGTTTGGTCTCGCTTTAAAATGTCAACATACGCATGACATGTTCTTGCGTTGAGAAGCATACAT